>BMAO01008103.1:0-161377 GCA_019973975.1 Trichonephila clavata
CGAAAAAGCTGAATTAGTGTAAAAATGTAGTACAAAGCCCCCCACGCTTTTACCACAATGACATTCATTTTCTTGTTAATCATTTTATTCTTTATTAAGAATTATTTATTTTTACTTTTTAGTTCGATTCAGTATAAAAGCGTGTTTTTTAGTTTTTTTTTTTCATTCAAATGAATATCTCATCGGAGCAATCTGATTAATAAACTCAATCCACCACGCAATACCATTTTTAGAAAACATTCGGTTAAAATAGTGAAAAAAAACCCTAAGTGTATTTAGAGATTTTCTTACAGAGAATCAAAGATCTTGATATTTATTAAAGCTAGTATGAAAGCTTACAAATAGCAATCAATCAATCAACAAAGTTTCTCAGGTTGCTGTGGAAAAACCTTCAATAAACAAACAAACACGGTGTGAGATTTGAATTTTTGGAAAATAGCGGTGATTGCGTTTTGCTGTTTTTTCAAATCATAGAATGACTATAGCAATTGGATTTGAAGGTAGTGCCAACAAACTAGGCATTGGAATTATGAAAGATGGAGAAGTTCTTGCTAATGAAAGAGTAACCTACATAACTCCAGCTGGACAAGGTAAATGTTATTTTTGAAATAACATATCTGAAAGAAAATCACCCATATTTTCTGACAATAAAATATATTTTCTAAGCAAATTACTCACGACTTATAATTATTTATTTTGTCAGCTGGAGAGAAAAAAAAAGGGAAAAAAAATGTAGTTCCTCTTTGCTATATTAAATTTTTTATTATCGCAAATGTGTATTAAAAAATTTTAGATAAAAAATATATTACATTTGAAAGTCTATTTATACATGGTAAGTATGTGTGTACCAATGTGATATAATTTTTCTTTGTGATTTCTCTTTATGAGTGAATAGTAGGATTTTAAGAAAGTATTTTGTGAAAGTGCACCCACTAGCACATATATATATGCTGTAAAACTCAAAGATGACACTATATTAATTAGATACTTTCTCATTAACCCATTCGTCAATAAATTGGTAAATAATTTGTGTAAAAGTTTTCTTTGTATAAGCAAATAGATATAAATTGCATTTCATTATTTGAATTGGTACCTTTCCATTTTGCCATTGCAGGCAATAAAATTACCAAAATGTTATAACTAACACCAAATGAAACATTCCTGCTAGTAACTTTTTCTGGCACATTTTTAAAACAAGTCACTTACCTTTCTTAGAATTAATCTCTTAGAATTATTGGATGCCATAAGAGCCAGCTGTTCTCAAGTCCAACTACAGTTCTTGATTGCCTAAAAACGCACGGGTTCATGGACTTAATCTAGATGTGTGTTTCTGTTGGTCAAGTGGGATAAGAAACAACAACAGAATTATAATCTCCTTTTCCTGAATACATCAAAAATTAATGAAAAAACTATGAAAACTTGGGCTTTGTGTGTGTGTGTACCTTAAACATTTGTTGTGTTTTCTTTGTGTTGTCGCTAATAAAGTCTGCTTGGTGAGATTTGCCTGGCAAAATGGAAAAGCACCCTTGAATTTTGTTATTTTGAGGGGAAAAACATTACATTTTAACTGAACAAAATATCTAGAAGTTATATTATTATATAAGAAGCTACTTGTATGTTTTAAATAGATTTATATAGTGTGTTCATTAATACACTTTTTCTTTAATGGAAGGATCCCTTAACTTTGGGCCACATTGAGGGGTTGATGTACAGGACATGTTAAATCTGCCATGGCTCAAAATCCTCTTGTTGGCATGGTGTGGACATTTGGAAAGAGTTGCCATCTTTTATGTTGACTAAGGCTTAAAAATAAGGGATCCATTACTAATAACTGTAGCATAGCTTCAAAATGCTACATTAATAAGAAATCAATTAAGTGATCATAAATTTTATCTAAATGTAAAAAAAATCAATTTAGGCAATTTGTTCAATCCTTCAAGTTATTAATTTATAGATGTTTTGCTATGTAAGTTATTTGGGTACTTATGTATAATCACAACAATAGCCAACATTCAAGATAACTCTCCAAGTTGGCAACCCAATTTCGCATGCGTCATATCCTCTAAATTGGCAATAAGGTGCTTCATTTCATAGAATGTCGCTAATAGGTTGTGATAATACGTGAGTACCCTTTATTTTTATATGTATGTTTTGCTGTGAAACTTATATTATTTGAATCTTTTTTTAATATAAGTTGTGCCCTAAGATATATTTAATAATTCTTGAAGTATTCAATTTGTCCTTTCCTATAAATCAATATTCCCTATCTATTTTATATTCTTTTCCTTATTTATATTATAATAAGCTTTTATATCTCAAAATAAATATATTTTGTCAGATCTTTAACAGTTTTTCAACATTTATTACGTTAAACTGTACTTGCATATTAGCATCAAATGAGAGGAGATAGCATGTGAGACAAAATTGTGCCATGAGAATCATTTGTATTCAAATTAAACACGTTATAATCTGTGTTATTTTGATATCAAGGCATGATTTGTGAGGCTCAAATTTTGCTGTGGTGATGCTAGTACGTAAGAACCCATAAAACAATGTTCAGTTTTTGTAAACATTCTGAGGTGACAATGGCATATACAAACCTTTTGGTGCTTTTTTTGTTTTGCCAGTGCAAGCGATAAAGTCACCAAAAATGAAAGATTGCTGTCTTTTCTTATAAATAATGTCATTTTCAAAATACTTCAAAAATAGATGAAAAACCAATGAGAACTAACATTTATAAAAAAATTTTCTGTGTGTATATTGTCTTGCATAAAGCCTGCTTGGTCAGATTTGCGCCAGTAAAATGGAAAAGTAACAGCCTTTCTTATGAGAGTTTCATTCAAAAAAACATACTGGCGAAAGCACAGTTGTAATCTCTATGGTAAAAATGAAGGAATTTTTGTGTATACCATTGGTATAGTAAAGGGATGCTCAATTTGTCTCTTTCTGCCTGTTAGCTGTGGTAGCCAAGTGAACAAAGTCATGGTTGCAGGTTCAAAACCCACCATGTAGAGGAGCTGATGCAAGTTTAATCTGTCAATGTGCAAAGTCTTCCTATTACACTTGGTGTGAAAATTCAGGTGGGGTCCTCATTGCTTGATTGTAGCTCAGAATTATGAAATCTATCACCAATAGCCCTTTTGCAGCTTCAGAGTGCAACATACATTAAAATCGACTCTTTCTGCTTGAGTTTTAAATATATAATATTGCATAATGCACCATTTTGTTTGTAGGTGTATTCATATTTAATACAAAATATATATGTATCTATAATTTAAAGTAAAACATAATATGTTGCTTTCTTCGAAGAATATTTTTTATCCTTAAATGCTGTTCTTTTTTCTCATATCATTATTTTAGATATTTATAGTGAAATTGGTATACTGCTTTTTGTTATTTTTGGTTGTAGTGATTATGTTTTACAAATTAATTTTAGTGTTTAAAAATTTCTTACATCGTTCTTTGTAATTTGATTATTTTTTTATACAACAGGATTATTGGGATTCATTCCTTTCTTTCCTCAGTGGTTTGACAGCATAGGGTGGGTCTTGGCCTTCTCAAGAAGCCTTTTCCAGGCCAGCCTTCTTCTTGCTAGTGTTCTCCAATTTTTAGTTCTCAAAACTTGGAGATTTTTTTAGGCCATCAATCCATCTAAGATTTGGCCTGCCTTTTCTCTGTGGGCCAATTAGTTGGGCATTGAAGACTTTTTTAGTGATGTGGTCTTCATCCATTCTGACAATGTGACCTGCCCATTTAATTCATTGTAATTTAATGAAGTTGACGGTGTCAGGTTCTGTATATGAGTGATAGAGCTCGGAATTTGTTCTTCTTCTCCACATTCCATTTCCCTGAATTCCTCCAAAAATAAATCTTAAAATCTTTGTTTCATAGATACTTATCATGTTCTCATCTGTTCAAGACAGTGTTTCACATGCGTAAGTTAATACTGATCTTAAATGACTTTTATACAATCGAACCTTTATTTTTCTTTTGATTAAGTTCGATTTCTTATATTTTCATATTGCATTGAGACATCTATTAGCCATA
Organism: Trichonephila clavata; assembly: GCA_019973975.1. Classification (NCBI taxonomy): domain Eukaryota; kingdom Metazoa; phylum Arthropoda; class Arachnida; order Araneae; family Nephilidae; genus Trichonephila; species Trichonephila clavata. The sequence goes on from BMAO01008103.1 coordinate 4,048, forward strand.
GTAATTCTCTTTTGGATTTCAGTAGTACAATTGTTTCCTATTGATAATTTCAGAACCTAAATAAGTGAAACTGTCAAAAACATCAAAATTATACTCTGCTATTTTAAAGTGGGAATTGTTTTAACATGATTTAATGCAAGGTCTTTATTTGGTCTTATTCTCATTGATTTTCAATCCTATCCTGAGGGCCTCTTTCTCTAAAGATAAGATGGCTTGTCTTAGTGCGGTTGGTGTCCGAGCAATAATATCAATGTCATCAGCAAAAACCAACATTTGTATTGATTTATTAAAGATATTTCCTCTGGTATTGATGTTGAAATCTCTTACCACTTTTTCTAACGTTAGATTAAAAAAAAGACACACCAGTGCATCTCTCCATCAAACACCATATTTTATTTTCAATGGGTCTGAGAGACCATAATCTTTGTTTTGCTTAATGTCAGGCTTATCAGCCTTAATAACTTATCAGGTATTTTAAACTCTTTCATGGCTGTAATAAGAGCTTTTCTATTGATGCTATCATAAGTTTTATTTTAATCAATAACAAGGTGATGTGTATCAATTCCGAATTCTCTTGTTTTCTCAAAAATCTGATAGATGTTGAATATTATAGCTTTTTACTAATTTATTCTAGTTAAAAAAATTATCTCTCTGTTATCTTATTTTAGCATATTAATATGGGCAAATAAAGGAAAGGCTTATACCTGCAAAAAACATTGTTTCTTGTAAAATTTGTGTTTAATCTTGCAGTCTTTAAGACACATAAAAATAAGAATGCATTTTTAAATGAGGAGTATGTAATACACATTATTTTATTTGTATGAAATATATCAAGCTTCTTGAGGAATTAAGGTTTCCATTTAACAATGGTTAATAATAATGTATTACTTTAAATGAATTTTTTTTATAGTTTTTCAATTTATATTTCTTGTAGGCTTTCTACCTAGAGATACAGCTCGCCATCACCAAGCACACATATTAGACTTATTGGATAAGACATTTGAGGTGGCAAAAATTAAACCAGCTGATATTGATGTTGTTTGTTATACAAAGGGTATTTATATAATATTTTTCTTTATGCTGCATTTTAAGTTTATTATTTTTTAAAGTTAATGTGATAAAAATGAATCTTTTTATTTCAAAAATATTGTTAAGTTTAATGAAAAATGGTAACTCTGGTGTTAAACACCCTTTATTCTATGATTTTCCAAAATGTATTTAAAAACCCTTCTCCATTTCTGATATTTTTTTATTCGAATTCATGTGGAGGATTGTGTCATATGAGAATTAATGATTACAGGGCTTGTATAATTTTAAATGATGTTCAAAAGATGAGAATGACATCAGTGTGAGCTTGTACCTTTCCTTTAACTTCCATATTATGCTACATGAAGATTTTACACTTAACTCCATTTAATATGTAACAGCGTTCATTGATGGGCCTCTGTAGGATCAAGAACTCAAATCTACTGTTTGAACCTCACCAACCATAAATGTCACAGTTATGATAAAGTGGTCACTGTATATTAATGTAATGCATTTATTTGGACAATGATGCTAACCATGAGTATTTCCTTCTTCATTTACTTATTTGAAATATTATATTACAATCAGTTGAAATTTTTTAAAACATTAGGAGCTACTTCTTTCAGAAAATAGTTCCTGAATTCTATAATGTTAATATTATGAAAGTTAGTATATCAAAATTTCCATATAGTTTAGAAAAATACATATGTAAAATTATACATATATAATGAAGAAAAGGTATTAAAAATTTCTTGGCATTTTACTGTATACACATACAGAATACCTCATTTAGTATGCCTTCTCTTGGAAAAGGCTCTGCTATAGTATGGTTAGTAATTTGAGTAATATATTTGATTTATTATTGATTGATTCATTATTTTGTGGTCTGGAAAAAAATCTGTCTTGAAATATTCTCACTAAAATCTTGCTAAATTAATATTATCAAAATGATTGATGCTAATTGGTCAAGGTCCAAGGTCAGTGGCATAACGGAGAACATTAGGACCCTCTTGCAAAGTCAGGTTTTGGGACCCAAGCCTAAATACGTACTTGAAGTCAATCACGCTTTGGGCCCCCTTGCAATGCAAGGGTCCATGGTTGTTACACCACTGTCCAAGGTAATGATTAATGTATCATATGTACTAATCGGATTATCAAGAGAAAGAATTCCTGGCAGATACAATCCACAAAGATAACTTACCTACATTCTTAAGGATAGCCCCAACATTTGTTCATTCTTGCCTTCAAATTCAGATAAATCGTTTCATTCTTGTTTAAAATTATTATTTTTTTAACATATTTATCATGATTTAGAAATGGAAAATCATTAGCCATTGTGAAACCTGGACTTGATTTAGGCTTGACTCATTTGATGTTGCCAATGTTACAAGGTGTATTCAAATGGATTCTCAGCTTCTTGATGACAGTTCTCTCATCAGCACTGAAATAGAGTGAGCTTATGAAGTAAAGAAAATTGAAAGAAAAAAAAATAATATGCAAGCAGGAAAAAACAAACTTTTAACTGAATTATCTTGAAAAATTATTCATTGCTATTGGAAGAGTTTGAGAAATAGAAATCATTGATGGAAATTATTTTTGAAAAAAAAAGTAGCTTTCGTACTGGATGAAAGTTGAAAAAGGATATATTGGGTTGCTGCATTATGTATTCTCTAAAAAAAAGGAGGGGGGGGGGGAATAATTATTAAAACCTTTGGCTAATTTTCTAGTTAAAAAAAGTGTTTTTTTTTTCTTTTTCATTTTGCAAACATTAGGCAATGCAAGTATTCCATTCTTTTTCCATTTGCCTTTCACTCTTTTATTATATTTCATTAATTTTGGATAAATAAAGTATATTTATATAATATAAATATATCTATTTTAACAGCTTTTGATGGGATGTGTACAAAGTATATACATATGTTCACACTTTGTTGAATGGCATCTGAGATTATAAGATTCTACAAGGTCATGGTAGCTTTGTAGTAAAGGTCACGGACTTGTGGCTGGTGTGTCATGAGTTTGAGCCTAACGAGTGAGTTTCTGCCATGTAGAGGAGGCCACTGTTCATAAAATTTGTCAAGGCTGAAACGTCCTTCTGTTGATGTGGCATGGAAGTTAAGAGAGGGAGGGGCCAAGCTCAGGTGTCATTCTCACCACTTGACCATGGTTCTAAATTGTGAGATCTTTCCTCAATAGCCCTCATGCAGCTTTATAGTGTGACATTTATATAACTCTCCCTCACTCTAAGGTTCTACATTCTTTTTTAATTTTATTTACACATCTTTTGTATTTTTCTTAAAACTGAGGTAATTTTTATGCAAGTTCAAAAATTCAAAAATAAATTACATGTACATTTTTATGCTTTTCATTTTATTGAATTTATCTTATTTTCAGGTCCTGGAATAGCAGCTCCTTTAGTATCTGTTGCTGTTGTTGCTCGAACAGTTGCTCAATTATGGAAGAAGCCTATAATTGGAGTAAATCATTGCATTGGTCATATCCTTTTATAACATATGCCTTAACTTGCACAGCAGTCAAGACACTTTTAAAGAGATTTATTTAAATAATTATTTAAACTTTTTAAAAATTATATAATTTTGCCTGTAAAATTACTTTAAACTGTTGTATAGTAATCTCTCTCTCTCCCTCTCTTTTTAAAAAAAAAGAAAAGAAAAATTTTAACATTATTAAATTTGGAATCTGATTCTTCATCTTACTGAATTATTCAAAAAATATTTTAAAAAACTGTATATTTAGAGGTGCATATAAAATAATAAAATTATAAAATAGATAACTAACTCTAAATAGCTTTTTAAAATTTGCTTTTGAATTTTTAATGTGTGCATCTGTAATAATACTTTTTTGTTATTTTGAAAATGTATATTTAAAGTTTTCTAAAGTAATATTTTTTCAGTTACATGAAAAATAATTACAAGTCAATAGGAATTTATATGTTTGTATTTCATTTTGTGTCATATTAAAGCTAAATCAAATAATTAAAAAAATATCCTATATAGAATGCATGATATTGAAATTTCTTTAAGTTTGAATGTTTATTATTGGTTTCTAAAAATATATATGTATACTGATAAATACCTTTTGTTATAAGTATATGCCAAGAAAAAAATATCCATTGTTAAATTCTTAACTTGCATTTTTAAACATTGAAATGGGAAGGCTAATAACAGGTGCAGATAATCCCATAGTATTGTATGTCAGTGGTGGAAACACTCAGGTAAATGTAATAGAAAATACTTGTATTGTGTTTATTGTTTTTGTTCCTTTTTGAATAATTTCTTATATATATTTTTACTTGAAATTTATCAAATGTTTTGTATAAAGTTTTACAAAATAAAACTGTCAAAAACTCTTTTTCAAATTCTAGATAACATGTATTATTAAATTTAAGCATAAATAGGTAAAAATTTTTAAAACTTATTCATGAGTTGTATGGTTTATTACTGTTGTCAATGAAAAGTATTATATTTTTTAATGCTAAAATTTGTTGTTGTTTTTTTAATAAAATATTTAAATTATTTTTCTTTGTGTTGTGAAATCAAAATTGCTAGAGAAAGGAAGAATAAAAGCTTTAACATTTTTTTTTTATGAAAAAGTATTGTCGTACACTATGAAAAATGTTTAAATAATTCTTAAAACAGGGAAAGATTTATAAAACTACAATATTTGTACAGGTGACAGTGCTATTTGGCTCATACTGTCACCTGTATGGTCTTCAAAGCTACAACTAACAAAAAGGCATAAAAACTAGCCCCTTGCCCCAATGAATTTCGTGGGCCTCGATCTGATATCGCTTGATTAGGCGGCATTAGCGGCAAAAACAACATGTAAAATATCTTGATTGTTGATAATTATGTGCATGTTTTATCTTTAAATTTAGTTGTGATGTCATTAATTTAAATAAAATGTTTAAATTTTTTTAATAAATTTAACATATAATGTGATGCATTTTAATATTTTTTAGATAATTGCTTATAATGAGAAACGCTATAGAATATTTGGTGAAACAATTGATATAGCTGTGGGTAATTGCCTTGACAGATTTGCTAGAGTTCTGAAGGTATGCAATTTTTTCCTTTTCAGTGTTATTGAATTTGTTTTATTGTTATAATATTTATTGATAGTTTGTTTTACATTACAGTTATCAAATGAACCTAGTCCAGGATACAATATTGAAATTGCAGCTCAAGCGTATGTTTGTTTTTTTACTATAGAAAGTAGCAATATATTTCTCTAATGTTTAGCTTTTAATGGTACATAAAATATTATAAAATATTTTTTTTATTCCTAATTTATCACATTGCATATAAAAGTTTTAAATAAGATTTCTTTTAATTACTAGGAAACCATGCATAACATTTCTATGAGCTACATTTTTTTCAGCTATTATCAGCATTTTTCAAAAACTTAATTCTTTCTTAGACAAAATTTCGTCATTACTATTTGTAAGCATTGGAACAATTTGTAGGCTAATTATAACACTTTTTAGGAGAAACATCTTTTGATTTCTTGTGATTTTAAAAGAAAGATGAAAGTCGCTTAGAAGCATTAAAATGTTTGATGAAAGGAAAAAAAAAAAATGTCAACTGAGAGAGGTTGTAATAAGTATAGAAATATATTTTTTTCAAATGAGAAAAGCAAAATTTAAGTATACTAGATCTTTTACTAGAAATATAAAAACATTTTCTTGAAAATATCTTGAATAGAGAATATAATTAAAATTGGTTTGTAAAAAAATTTTTTTTTCAAATTTCTATACTCTTTCCCATTTTTAGTTGGGAAAAACAACAGCTTCTGTTTGAGAGTTAATTTTGAATAAATACTAATTGAACTATTCATAAATAAGTTGAATTTTATAATTCCCTTAATGAATTATGTTTATAAATGAATTATGTTCTTAGACTAAAGGAAAAAGAAACCAGTTTGTTATAAAATTGGGGCATGCATTTTACTTCGTTGCATCAAATACTTTTCTGATTAATAATCTTTTTTTCCCCATAAAGGTATTTTATCATATTGTTCCCAAAATTGTAATGTTTTAAAATTAATTTAAACAATGTAATTTATTAAATGTTTTGTAATTCATAAGTAGTTATTTTTCATTTCTTAATGTACATTTAACTTTTTCAAAGACATCTTTTATTTTAATTGATGTTATTAAATTACAAATAAAATTGGATTACAAATAAGCCTATGTGACATACCAGCTTAAAGATTTCTCATTCCTGATTTAACTAATAAGTGGATAGCAAGACTGATATATAGAGAGTAGTAATGCATAAATGTATCATTGTTTTTAAACAGTTTAGAAGCGTACAGATTTATTTTTCCTGGATAAAATTTATTTTTGATATTCATTTTTAAAATTTTTAACTATATATATTTATAAATGTGTGTTTTTTGAAAGATATTCATTTTGTTACCTTATTTTTACTTTTCAAAATTTTATGTGAATTTTATTTTTTAGTGCTGAAAAGTTTATTCCTTTACCTTATTGTGTAAAAGGCATGGATGTATCTTTTTCTGGTTTGTTGTCATTCATTGAAGTAATTATTAGTTTGATTATATCAATTTAACAAATTTTATTTAAAAGATATTTTAAACTTTAATTTTGGAACTATTTAAAGTGTGCTTATTATTTAGTTTAATTTTTCATTTATCTACATCTCAATTATATTTAATTTTCTTGTTGAATATCAGATATTGATTTTCAAAACAATTTAATATTAATTACATGTTTTTAAGTTTTATTTTGATTAATTATTTTTATATAAATTTATACATAAGGTCAAATGTATAAAAAGTGTAAATTTTTATTTATATAGGTAAAAGCAAACTTTTAAAAGTTTCATTTAAAAGTTGTTTCATTTTTTAAAAAATAATATATTTAGCAGTATTTTGTTCTTTGAAATAAAATATACACTACTTTGCTCCTGGTTTATTTGACAAAGTCAATGCTGCATTGTCTAAAAAAATTATATGACAAAACTATTGCTATATCATTTTGCTTGTTTTTAATCTGTGATCCAGATTACAGAAATAATTTTAATGTTGGGACTCATTTTAAGATAAATAAATAATCTCAAATAAAAACTCATTCATTTGAATAATCAAGATAAATTGCTGTTATTGAAAATATTAATCCGTATCTCATCAATCATTGGAAAATTAATATGTTTTATGGAACCTTAAATATATTTTTCTCTAAGCATATGTATAGACATAAAGATGAAGAAAAAACTTACTAAATTTTTATTAGTTTGATCAATGCAAATGGTCCTAAGAATGGAGTAGTATGATTCACTGCTATTCATTCTTATTTGGGTGGATTGAGAGAAAGCATCTTAAACATTGTCCATCTTTAAAAATCTTTCAGATTTTTTTTATAATGCACTATTTTGATATTGTAAATACCATAAACAAATATTTTTTGTAATTTATTTAGACTATTTTTATTGATAATAAAGTTAGAATGTTTTATATGCCTTGTTGAATGATACTTAATATATTTTCTATTTCTTAGGAAAGAGCTTCAAATCTTGTAATAAATGATGGATATTCAGTAGAAGATTTATGTTTTTCATTGCAAGAAACTGTATTTGCTATGCTAGTAGAGACAACAGGTATAACCAAATTATGTAAATTGGAATTTTCATGTTAATAATTTTTATATATTTTGTAATCTATTTACTATCTTAAGTAGTGAAGTTTTATTTTCTTACTATAAAGTAGTGTAAAAAAGAACTGTTTCACCCCCCCCCCCATCCTTTTTTTGTGTTTGATGCTTGGTGAAAAATAACAATTTTGTTCAAAATTCCTTGGATGCGAGTTAAAAAAGGGTAATTAAAAATAAGTATGTTTTTGAAGGTTATAACATTGTAAACCAATGTATTTAAAGTCACTTTGTCTGAAAGAATCAAATTACATAATTATTAATGCAAAGCATTCTTTCTCAGAATATTATCTGTTATTTAGAATTTATTTGTGGAGATACATTATTATGCAGTGTCTATTGAAAAATATTTTCTAATTTGAATTCCAAATTGTTTTTAAAATTTATTTGAAATGTGCTAAAAATCTATCAATGAATATGTTTCTTAGAATTATTTTTAATGGTTAATATTTCCCCCCTTTTTTGTGTATGTCATTGAAAATAAGAAGGGTAAGTGCGAACTATATTTGCTTTAATCTGATTGCACCTAAATTTTTTTCCTTCTAAAAATTTTTTTCTTTTCTTTTGTTAGGAATATAAAAATCCTTTGATTTATTCATTTATATTATTTATCAGTAATTTTATCAGATTTTTATGTCTGCATTTTCCCCCCCTTTTCATTCTTATTTATTACAATGAATTAGTTTTTGGACAGAAATGCATTTGTCTGGTTCTTACTTTGTTGGTCATGAACAATTTTCTTAGAACAGGATTTTTGAAATTTTTTTACTTCAATTGTGAAAGAGAATAAATGCATTATTCTATCCTCTACTGGTATTTATAATTCTGATTATCTGGATTTTTTAAACTATTTCAAAATTACATGATTGAAAAGCATGCCATTTTTTGACTTACTGGATAAAAAAATTACTTTTAAGTTATTTGCAGTAAATTTAACTTGAGAATTTTGATGAAAGTGCTTCAAAACAAATAAAAAAGAAATATTTGAAAAGTGATAAATTACAAGGAAGGTAGTTACCAAGTTTTTACAAATTGCCTCAGAAATAAATAAGAGATCAAAATATTGTAACCCTTATGTAAATTTTCTTTAAAATACAATGATATTTTTTTAATATTAATAAATTTTATTCTCATGATTAAAGTTAAAATTTATTATTATATGCTTTAGTATGAAAAGAAATATAATTTTAAAAAGGAATAAACAATATACTTTTTATTTATAATTCTATTTCAAATTTTAGCATGAAATACATAATTTGCAATAATTAATTTTGCAAAAATTTGGCAATGTAAATTAGTTTATTTATAAATTAAGTATATATATTTTGTTTATGATATTTTTACTTCAAGAAATTAAATATCAGACTGTCTTATTACTAATGAAGATTTACAGTTTGTGAAATATGTTTATATGATCAATTAATTTAACTCTTAAGATTCTTTTACATTATGATCATCTTGATATCATTTCAACATTAGAACAGCAATCTCTTGGAATATGATTAAGCTTTATTTGGCAACAGTTTTCACACTCAAATTACTGAAAACAGATGCATGTTCCATGTGTTATTGTTTGATAAATTTTGTGAGCAAGTAACAAATGTATTAGAGATTCATTCTGGCAGGCATTTTTTTTTCTTTTGAATTATTGAAGTATTATCTTGGACTTTTTTTAATCAGTAATTCCAACTACTGTATTAAAAAACAGCAACAATAAATGTTTTCAAATGTATTTTTTATGTCTAGGAATTTTTCTCCAACACACTTTGTGGCTATTATATATTTATATAATATTAATCATATTTAAAGCTCTTAAAAAAGTTTGTGAAGTGATGTAAAGGGAAAACATTTAGTAATTAATATTTATTCCTAAAAAGTTATGTAAAATTTGATTATTTTACCTCCATAATAAATATTAAAAGTTATAATCTTATTATAATGCATTTATACTTATGTGAAATAAATCAAATTATTTCAAAATTATGTATCAAAGCAGTTAATTTGGTTATTACTATTAACTCTTAAATGCATATTGTTGCCAAATGTCTACGTTCGAGTTCCACTTAATTTTATTCAAAAACCCAAGAGTGTACATTTTTGAAGGCATGTTGATAACCATAGACAATAAATCGTGAATTGACATTTGAATCTGGTGAGTGATAAAGTTCATTGTGTTACTTGGAGATATATTTTCTATTCTGGAGTTCCCTTTGAAGGAGTGATTTATCTAATTGAAAAAAATTACTCTTTTCATTTGTTGTCAGGTAAGCTATCAATGTTAGATGTTCCATTTGAAAATTTTATTAGATAAATGCCAGATTTTTTGGAAATATTGTATTTTGTCAAATGTCTACATGCAACTTTTTTTGAAATAAATACCTAATATTACTAAGTATACCTAAGTTTTTTTTAATTTATTTTTTATGTAATGTATGGCTGTATTCCAATAAAAACGATTTTTGAAAACTCAAAACAAAAAAATCATGGATTTAAAGGTTAAATTCACTCAAAGAATATTTTTTCTCCTAAGCTTTGTAATACATTTGTATTTGTATGAAAAAATTTCTGGTAATCAAAAATTAATTCATTGCTTTCAGTTTACGTAGCTGTATATGCAAAATAATTGTTTGAACAGCTTCAAAGCTAGACACCCCAAATTTATTAGGCTTTTTTTCTTTCAGAAAGAGCCATGGCTCATTGTAACTCTGAAGAAGTGCTGATAGTTGGAGGTGTTGGATGTAAGTTATATACTTTTTATATTTGGTCTGTAACTTTCACTGATATTGTTAAACGTGTTTTTATAAGGAAGTGAACCTGTGTGTGTGTGTTTTAATTTTATTACTTTAATTAAAAATAAGCATAAAACCAAAAACATTGCTGAGAATGTAATGAGAGCTTAAAGCAATGACTTTCTAGAAGTTCCTTCAAACTCTAGTTGATATTGTAAGTAAAAATATCTTTGTTAACTATTTTAAAAACTTTGACTTAGGTTCATTTCCAAACTTTAAAATCACCAGTCAGGTTATTTGTAATTGAGAACCTGTTTCTGAATAGTTTCTTTGCTGAATTTACGCTATTCAAATGAGCATAGTGCACCAATGATGTTAGTGAAGGCAAACATCTATGTAGATTGCTCTTGTTTGTATTTTTTATATATTTTTATAGGCTTGCCTTTCAACATTTTTTATACAGATTTTATTTATTTATTTTGTAATTCTGGCACTAAAAATTATATGTACCCAAATTTGTAGACAAATTTTGCTGAGTCACAATTTTTTTTTCTGTATAAATGTTTGAAAAGTTTAAAGGAAATGAAGTATATTTATAAAATTTCTACTAATGAAAAAAAAAATTATTTATTTTTAAAGCATTTGATAAGATATAAAGTTTTATGAATATAAAATATGAAGTGATAATGTTTTTTGCATAAATTTATACAGAGATACGATTATGAAAAGGGACTGTTTTTCTAATCTTGAAGTGGAAATTAGTAAAACAATAAATTTTTAAATTATATTAATGTTTGCTGCTGTCAAAAGGATGTTTTGATATATTGTCCATATTCATGCAAATTAAAAGGTTTTTGCTGATTTGATATCTTGCAAAATTATTACTCATTTCAATACAAATTTGGAGGGGGGGGGGAGTATTCCTTTATTAGATTATCATTTTTTAAAAATTGATTTTATAAAGATATTTTAATGGTTTATTTTATTTATGAATGTAAAATAATTCCCTTTAATTTCTCTGAACAACTTTTTTAATGGTTCAGGATTCATGCATAAATAATTATTACTTGTCTGTTTGACAGGATTTAATTGTAATCATCTCTTAGAAAATTACCAGCTTGCATTTTTTAAAGTATGATTACCCCAGAATCTATCGAATGATATTTTCCCACCAATCATAGCCTCCTTGTGCGGAAGTCATGAGGATTGCCAGACTTGCTGTTGCCGCCTCTTATAAATAGCCAGAACTGTGAAAACTCTTTTCTTCAATATGTGAATGTTGCTGCTGCTTAATGTAATTGCTATGTGATTGTGTTAGTCGCTGTATTTATGTGCTTGTTGTTAATGATATAAATGCCTAAATGAAGAATAAAAATGAATTATCTTTAATAAAATGATGCCTCCTCCATTCAACAACTTGAAATAGATCACCTCAACATGAAGTAAATCAATAAGTAAAATTTCTCTACTTGACCATGTTTCTACATGTATGATTTGCTGACTGATGTGTATGATTTCATAAGCATAAACTATTATCATTTGGTGAAAATGGCACCTTATATGCAGTCTCATTATACTATCATCTTGAAGAATTTAAAGTTTCATTCAAATTTAATTTCCCATATTATTTTGTCAAAACTTCTTTTATAGAATAAACTCGAGCTTATGATCCTCTGGGCTATCAGATTATAACAGCCTTTAAATTTTGAGAAAGAATCTTGTACCCATTTCAAGAAATTATATTTTTAAGTACTGTGCTCTCTATATTTACTTAATTGATCAAGCTTAGTGTATTTTTTGTTGCAATTTAATGTATCTAATTTTATGTAATATGGATGTATTTATGTAATACTTTTTGTTTCTTCCAAGGCAATAAGAGATTGCAAGAAATGATGCAGATAATGGCTGAGGAAAGAGGTGCAAAACTGTATGCAACAGATGAAAGGTATAACTTTCAGCAGTGACATAACGGAAAATAACTGCCCCCCCCCTGCAAGGTCAGGTCTTGGTCCCCAAGCTGGATCTTATGTATGTATATATATATATATACACACCTGCCAGAGAAACTCTCCATTCACCTACTACTGCTTACATAAACAAAGAAAAAAATTTTAAAACCGGATTTAAAAATTTTTTAAAATTATATTTTATTTAGTTTATTCTAAGTATTGAGAACAACAAAAGTAAACTATCATAGCTTTTAAAATAAAAACAGGTTTTTAGCAATAACAAAAAATTTAGTAGAAAAACTCTGCTTTCACAGTTTTAGTGGTAACTATAAAAATTATTTAAAAAGGATAATAAGCTATTTAATAGCTGGTTGGATAACCCTTATGAAAATATCCTGAAATCATTACTGCATTGAATTAACAAGTTTAGTGGTTTCTTCAGGGCTTATCTTTTTTCATTTGTCCTTAATAACACTCAACTTATCCTTGCTAGATATATTGTGTTGACGAATCTTACGCTCCAGAAAATCCCATAGGTGTTCTATAGGATTCAGACCAGGTGACTGAATAGGCAAGTGCAGTTGATTTGGGACATTATACAGGAGCCAAAGCTTCACAATCTCAGTGCATTGTTGTGTTGGAAATGAAACAACAATCTTAGGCTGAGTTGGTGAAGTTTTGCTTTAAATTGTTTTTAAGAGATCGAGATAATCCTATTTGTTCATAAATGATTTGATATATTTCAATTTTCCAACACCATTGCTGCCATACGCCCCCACACCATAACACCACTGCCGCCATGCTTTACCGTGTTGGTTCTGAATGCACTTTTTGAAGCGCTGTGCAAAGTTTTCTCCATACCAATTTACGACCTTTTATGCCAAAAATGCAAAATTTGCCCTCATCGGAGTATATCACAGTCCTTCAGAACTCTGGAGGCTTATGAATACATTTTTGTGCAAAAGCTATCTGTTTCAGCCAGTTGGTCATTGAAATATGAGACTTTCTGCAAGACAGTTGACTATGGTATCTGGAATTTTTCAAGATTTTTCTTGCAGTATCTGCACAAATGTTTTTCTTAAACTTCTCATGAATGTCAGTTTCTATTTGAGTTGCATTTAAAAGTGGATTTTTCTTTCACCAAGGGATATCATACTTGGTTTTTTTCTTATTGTGAGTTTAGATGGATGACCTGAATGAGGTTTAGATGTGTAAACTCCTGTAGATTTAAAGATATTAACAACACGCTGGATAGATGAATACTGCCGTTCAACGGATCAGGCAATATATCGACGACTTTTTCTGTCTTTCCATATTTTCACAATGATTTTACGCTCACTGATACTAATTTTCTTCCTTTTATTTTTCATATCCTTGAATTGCTTTGTATCTCGCAAAAACGCAAAAATTTTTGTGTCACAACTTTCTTAACCCTCTCACTGCCTAGTTATTTTATCAAAGTATGTTCAGAAATTGCGTATTTTTTTGCTACGTATTGCAAATCTACATTTTAAAATTAAAATGTACAAAAGAAATTGTGAAATAGTTTTTATTCTAAAATATAGAATTAGATCATAAAAATATGAACATAAAACATAAACATTAACAGCACGAGATGCACAGCTAAATAGTCAGAAAAAATGCATACTCGTGGAAATCGCAGGATGAGCAAATTTTGCTACATCAACGTTGCACGTAGAAATCGCGGGATGAGCAGTGAGAGGGTTAAGCTATTTTTTACTTGATAATGGAATGCAAAAACTCAGTTAACCTATAACGCCTGTAGATAAAAATTTCAAGAATCAAGAATATTTCAAATAGTGAACGCATATTTTTTCTGCTTACGATTTGTGTACTTTGCTAGAAAACTTCCGTTATCTTATGTAGCTTTAATTCAAAATTAACGAATTCTTGCATGCTCAATATTTAAATAATAGTGCACAAATTCATGAAATGTTGTTAAAAAAAATTGTATTTCTATTAAATTTTACCTTTTTTGTATGATTTGTTTTCGGTGAATGCAATTTTTTCAAGCAAGTGTGTATATATATATATATATATATGTATAGAAACAAAGGATTGCCAAACCATAACATAATGTACCTTTACACATCACATACAAATATTTAAATTAAACTTATAACTGAGTACAAAATTAACCGGAGTCTGAGTAAACGCGCACACGAAGTAAATAATGTATAACATTAGAGTGTATTTATAATATTCATTAAAATAGGAAATCTAATGACAGATAACCTGGTAACAAATAAATAATGAAGGTTAAAACACTGTAAATGGCGAACACTGTAAAATAGTTTTTGATGTGAAATTCTTATGAAAGAAAAAAGGTATCATTACCTTATTCTTGGTTTCTGCATCCTGGGATGAGCTTGATCTAAAGTTTGATTATATTCTAGCATAAATACTGCAACTTTTTATAAGGAGAGTTCTTTGTATGATGCAAAAATGATTCCATAAAAAAAGCTGATACATTCCATTTTGCTTCATTTGATTGAATACTCATAAATCAAGACCAAAGTTCATTTAAAATCCTTCTTGTGCTTTTCAAATATCATATTATTATTTAACTTGAAAAAAGCATAACAGTTGTACATTATTTACGACTTCGCTAAATGAAAAAGGAAATATGTGTGTGTGGGAGGGGAAATAAAGATGGCAATTTGTTGCTTTGTGAAAAGTAAATCATATCTTTTTTCCCCCTCCCTACATCTAATGTAAGGTATACTGTAATAATAACAGTGATGAATTTTCATACCTTCCTAGCATTTGATCCGATTCTTAGTCTGATTTTTGTTTTATCTGATAGTAATTTAGGTTTAAAAAGAAAACCCGCTGAAGAGAAACCTCTCTCTCTCTCTTGTCATGGGGATTACAACAAATAAAAAAAATGTTTTTTGATTTGGTTATTGGATCAAAGATATCTAATAAGTGAATCACTTTAGATCAATTGGAAAATCGCTTAAAAATTCGATTTTAAAAACTGCAAAGCGAATTTTGAGAAAATCTATGTTAATGGCGTCAGTCAGGCTTTTTGCCCCCCCCCCGCAGTGCAGGTGTGTACGCTACACCACTGACTTTCAGCCTTACAGTTATATTTTATTAATGATCCATACAATTTTTTAAAAATTTTAACAATTTCTCATGCAGTGAAACTTAAATTATTGTATGAGACGTGTAATGTCAAATGAAATCTTTGATAAATTCTTATTATGTAGTGGGTTATAAGTTTTGTTGCAAAGTTAGGCAACTTTTTTAAACTGAAAGGTCTTATTAGATTCTTTGTAATCTAATAAGGATGCTTTACAGAAACTTCAAATATGCTTTAAAATTTTTTTTACGTACATGTTTTAAATGCTTTATTAATTTCAAATGAGCTTTTAGAGCAAGAAAAATAATGCATATTCTACCTGCAAGAAGACAATTTTATTATTAAGAAATAGTATATATATGTTTGGAAAGCTATAAATTAAAATATCAAAAAAGGCACAAAGACTGGAATGATTATATAAAGATATATTAGGATGAAAAAAAAAATCCAGAGACAAAAATATCTAGAGTTCTTTATTGTAAAAACAAAACATTTAATACCTAGCTAAAGTTGTCGAGAAAATTTAAATTTTGCTTTAAAATCTACATGTCTTATTTTAAAAATAGATATTAATATTATAAGATCATGTCACACCTTGAGCAGTAAACAAGCCAACAGGACATTTCAATGATGTACATGACCATAAATAATAATCGTTTGAGGAACATATAATATACTTGATTGTTGAGAGTATCTGCAAATTAAAAATAAACAAAACTATATTGATGCAAACAAAGATTTCATCAAATATTGTGTCTAATTTAAATTTATCACCAGAAGCTCCAGGTTTTCTCATTCCTCTACATACATTAAAATCAAAGAAAACTTGTATTTCATGAGTGATGTTTTTGTGCAACAGGTATTAATTTCAAGTAATTCTTACTATTCTAATGGAGTATAAATAAATAAATTCTATAAATTTTATTAATTACTATTACCTGAACAACAAAAATGATTCTGAGATGTGGTTCGTATTAAGAAAAATAAGTTTTTAAAATTAGCTTATGTAATTTGTGAATAATTAAAATTGTTACAAAATAGCTGTTTATTATTCTACATGATTTTTTTCTGAAGTCATATAATTGCTAGTAGAAAATGGAAATCTAATTGGTTTGATACAGTTCCGGTTTATCAATTGGGTGCCCAGGGGCCTGGATAAGCTTAACTTAGCCAGATTTTCTGGTTATAAATTTCAATCTACAGTGCCTGTAGATGTTCTGTGCCCAGGACCCGAAATGAGCGTTAATCGGCTCTGGTTTGATATAACCCAAATATGCACATTTAATGAAATTGAATTCATTAAAAAATCAATCTGTATTAGTATCAAGTTACATCTAAAATAAATTATGGTATTTTGTTTAATAAATCAAAATTTTGGAAGGAAAGTATTGTATAGAGTGCCTTATATGTGCAAAAATTAATAATTTGAACGATTCCGATGGATTAAAAATAATTTATTTTTCAGGTATTGCATTGACAATGGTGCAATGATCGCACAAGCAGGGTGGGAAATGTTCCGATCTGGCCAGGTGACAGATTTCGAGGACACAACTTGTACTCAAAGGTAATTTTATTACTTTGAAATTCGGTTTTAATGCATATAAATTGCTTTCTTATAATGATTTTTTTCAGGTATCGTACTGATGAAGTTGATGTCACATGGCGCGATTGAAGATTTTTATTTTGAAAAAAAGACTTATTCTTGTAATATATAATAAATAATTTAACCAGAAATTGTTTCACAGTTTTTTTTTTCCTATTCTTTACATACAGAATTAGCTATTTATTGCGTGTTATGTAGTTTTGTCAATACTCTGCAAGAAATTAAAAACTATAGTTTTACCTGTACCTATTAGCAACCAGATAATTCAGGTACACTATCTGGCCAAAAGTATCCGGGCACCCAGTGGTATGGACTTAGAGCGTCCTGAGGCACATTTTAATATGATGTTGGTCCCCCTTTTGCATGGATGACAGCCTGCACACATTTGGGAAGACTTTCCACCAATTTTTGATAGGTGACCATAGGAATTGCATTCCAGGCGTTCATCACAGCTGAAGTGAGTGCTTGCAGTGAGGATGGTCGATTTGGCTGGCTACGGAATCTGTGCTCTAATTCGTCCCAAAGGTGTTCTATGTGATTTAGATCGGGGCTCTGAGAAGGTTAGTCCAGTTTTTGAACACCCATTTCGTCAAACCACGTCTGTGCAAGCCTCGATGTGTGAATGGAGCAGTTGTGCTGGAAGAGAAATGGGCCTTCCCCGAAATATTGCCATAGAGTTGGGAGTGCAGCATTGTCCAGAATGTCCACATACATCTCAGAGTTCATGTTTCCAATCACAGGAACTAACGGACCCAGGCCAAACCACTAGAAACACCCCCACACCATTATGCTTCCACCACCAAACTTATTAGTCGGCACAATGCAGTCACTAAAGAAATTTTCGCCGGGCATCCGCCAAACCCAGACACGTCCATCCGACTGCCAGACTGTAAAGCTAGATTCATCACTCCAAAGAACAGTTTTCCACATGGTCCACAATCCAATGACGGTGAGCTCTACACCATTGCAATCGATGCTTCGCATTCTGTGGAGTGATGTTTGGCTTGTGAGCGGCTGCACGACCATGGAATCTCAAGTTTTTTAACTCTCGACGGACAGTCCTGCCGCTAACACTAATTCTCGATGAATTTTGTAACTCCTGAGAAATTTCCACCAACGAAGACTTGCGATTTTGTTTCACTACCCTTTTCAGAGTTCTGCAGCTGCGTTCACCAAGTATTTTCGGCCTACCGGTTCATTTTTCTGCCGTTTCACTGCCTCGACGTTTCTACTTCACAATTACATCACTCACAGTGGATTTAGGCTTCTGTAGAATGTTGGCAATCTCGCGAACTGATTTCCCAAAAAGGTGGCATCCCATTATACTGCCACGATCAAACTCACTAGGCTCCTTTGACTTACTCATTGCCTCACAAACGCATAAATACAATCTGACAAACCACTACCAACACTTTTATAGCTTTCAATTACGTATCAAATTGCGTCACTCGCCAGAACCACTTTTTCAAGGGGGGTATCCGGATACTTTTGGCCAGATAGTGTACAATAATATGGGTGATAAAGAAATCCTGCTTTCATTAAGGAATGTCTTTCTGTATGTGAAAAGCAAAATAGTGATTTAACTTTTTCAAGCAAAATATATAGGACTGAAAGTTATTCTTCCAAATGATATTGAAATAAAAGTTGATTTAATGCAGTGTATTAGTCTCTTCTGAACTTCTCAGCATCATCCAGTTTGGTTCTATGGTATAACAAATATGGTTTTTCAAGCAATAATCAAAAATTTCAGCTAAATGCTTTATAAGTCTTTGGATAGGGGATAATCTAACACAGCCTCATTCCAGAATAAAAGAGAATGATGTGGTTTGTATGACATCATTTTAAGACAATTTTTATGAGTTTCAATATAAGTAGCTTGTAATAATTTATCTCCAAATGGAACCT
This sequence comes from Trichonephila clavata, assembly GCA_019973975.1. Classification (NCBI taxonomy): domain Eukaryota; kingdom Metazoa; phylum Arthropoda; class Arachnida; order Araneae; family Nephilidae; genus Trichonephila; species Trichonephila clavata. Next base: position 23,060 of record BMAO01008103.1, read on the forward strand.
GTGGGTGGATAATAAAGTGTAGTTATCGCTAAAAATTAGTTTTTTTGTTCAATAAGGAATTCTTAACTTTATTGCTACAGAAAAACGCTGATTTTCTTTTTAACAGTATGTGTTGAAAATTTATTTATCTTTCAAATGGCAACATTAGCTTTAATATTCCATATTTTTTTGTTTAAAAACTTACTTTTTCATGTGCATGTTTTATTGGAATGAAACTTCAGCTATCATAAAATTTTGTCCCATAAGACTTGATTTTGATATAACACTGTACACATTGCCTTGATTTATATTATTTCTAAGTTTCGTATAACACGGTAAATGTTGTGCTGATTTATATTATGTGCATATATAATAAATAAAATCTCGTATAGCACAGAACGAATTATACGAGGGATGCCTGTAATCACTTTGTTAAAGTAAAGCACATACGGATCACTGTAAGATGAGTTATGGTTAATTCATGACTAGGTACATAGACTTATAAGTTCTGATACAAAAATTTGAGATCACCTCAAATTTGACACAGCAGACCATTTTAAGTTTTGTAGAAGATCATCTGGAACATTAGCACATGTGACAAGTTCTTCAATTTTTTTAAAGTCATTTAGAGCTTGAACACAGAACAAACATTGAACAGAATTGAGCAGAGGTTATTCATTTATTGAACAGTTAATTTTTGGAGACTAGAAGCATTGTAGACAGTTCTAGAAGTCACGGTCAGAATTCGCCGAAAGAAACTTTCTTACAAAACAAATGAACATATATATTATATATATATATATATATGCTGCATATATAGTAAATGAAGACATAAGATTAATAAGTTATCAAAGAATAACTAGCTATTTTTTTTACATAGGAATTAAAGTGCCAGATGCACCTTAACGCAAAAGCACTGTTGGAGCGGCATACTCATAAAGGTTTGAATTGTTTACCGAAAAGGAGATTTGATGTTGTAGAATCTTTCAGCCATCAAAATGACCATGTATGCGCAAGGATTGTCCAAGCTAAAAAAAAAGTTTACAGAGAGCTTATTCATCTTCCGTAATGATTTGGTGAGGTGTCAGCTTTGAAGGCATCTCAAAGATTCATTTTTGCGAAAAAGCTGTGAAAACCACTACAAAAGTTTATGCAGACACTATCTTGGAAGCCCTGAAAGTAAACCTGTTCGATGGAAACTGATCTTTTTTCAACAGGATTCAGGTCCTGCTCATAAGGCGAAGACCATACAGTGGTTTTTTAAGAAAATGTGCTGGTCTTCATAGAACCCAAAGATTGGCCTTCCAGCAGTCCAAGTTCAAATCCACTCGACTATAAATTGTGGTCAGTAATGGAAGCAAAGATGTGCCAAAATCAGCATCCCAATGTGATCAGTCTTAAACGTTCTTTAAGGAAAGCAGCGATTTAAATTTACATGCAGGTAGTGCGCCTCGATAGATGATTGGCTGAAGAGACTTGAAGCCCATATAAAGTCAAAAGGTAAGGTTTGAATAAAAGGTGCAATATGTTAGTTTTATTTTTACCCCTTTATATTTGTATCAGAACTTATAACACAAATAGGTATAGTGTGTTCAAGGAGTATTGCAAACAAATTTTGCTGAAACTAGAGGATTGATTTTAATCAATGAGAAGCATTTCAATATAAATTTTTTAAGCCTTTATTAAAATATTGGTGGGTAAGAACAATGAAATTCAACAGATATTTACAATTATTAAAAATCATTTTCTTTCAAAAAGTTTAAAGATGCTTTACAATAAATATACTGCCTGTAAGAAATTATCACAATTATAAATTAAAATATTGGTTCTTTTTCTGATATGCACACCCACTGGAATGATCTCTCCAGATGGCATTTTCACACACCTGTTAAAATTAAATTTAATCAGTTCATAACAAATACATAGGTTTTCTCTTGCTGGAGGACTATATATTATTTTATATCACATCACATATTAATATCCTGTAGCTCCAAATTCATTCTTAGTGTGGTTCTCTTCTTAACTGTATGGTGATGTAAAAGTTTCCCAGTCATTAAAAAAATCTTAAAAATTACTAAAGTCTTTTACAATTAAATATTTACATATCAAATTCCTTAATGTTCAAATTAAAATTATCCTGCTGGGATAGTTATTTATGCCATAAGTATAATCGTGGACAAAAAAAAATCCATCACATTTATAATTTGGAGATCATTTAATTACACAAGTCTTTAAATTGAGTCACATAATAATACAACATCCTTTTTTATGTACTTCGCCTCCTACAACTTCTGAAGGGTCGCTGCAGAAACGGCGAAGGGAGATTGTAGGCGATGGAGGTCGGTCGTACATGTAGGTTGCACTAAACGTGTGACCGTTGCAGGAGCCTTTTTCAGAAACATCCTGCTGTGATGTTGCAAGCAAGCTGCTGCGGCTTCTCATGTCCGATCTATGCTTCTTTAAGTCAGCCAATGTTCCATGATTTGGCGAAAACGGAGCATTGGTGTTTACTGTTACATGTATCTCAACTTTGACTGATTCGGATTGGCTGTGCTGGATGACTGGTGCGTTTACACTGTCTCCGTACTCACAGGATGTCATGTCATCAATAGCCTGTTTGTGAAATTCATTGGTCATGTTGTCATTAACAGAGTTTAGGTATTGGGTTTGCAGGTGGACATCATCTTCATTTTGATCGTAAGCGACAAATTGGTTGGCACTGTCACTATTTTCTTTGTTGTTGTGTCCTTTTATCCTTTGGACTGTATCCTTAGGGACAATTGAGCATGGGATGCTGTCTTCATCTTTATTATTATGGTTTGAGGGCAGTTTTTCTTTTTCTGTAGCTCGCATGTCGTGTTGGAGTTTTTCCTCATCCTGCAAATCAAATATAAGAAAAACTGTAATCGGACGATATAGAAAATGTGTGTTGAGATAAATTTCACGAGAAATCGATTATGTAGCTGTTAAAACACCTTCTAAAATTGTTTTATAAATAACCGCATGAAATACAATTGACGTTTTACAGCAGTGAGTGAAAATCACCACAAGTTACCAGATGAAAATTTAAGTGGAGATAAAGTTACAAAAGAATTACATATACATTGTTGGATGTTATTTTCTACCTTTTTTTAGTGTTAGATTGTATAATATCATACAATATAACTAATATTATATTGTATATTATACTAGCTCAAGTACCCATTCTTTTTTAAAAATAAAAAATTATTCTTGATATAATGGCTGAATTGTAAGGAGAGTAAAACCCGGTTCAAAATCATGGACAGAAAAATGTAAAATAATTTAATGAAGGCCATTTATCTATAACGGCTTTAAGCCCTCGCAACATCCTTTAGGGGGTCATTTTTTCGCACCCCCCCCCTTTTTAGCGGGTCTCTAATAGTCCAGACACTGGAATATTTATCTCACAACGCCCACTTTGAGGTTAATTCAGGTGAAAACGGGAACCTTTATGGATGGGGGAGAGAGGGCCATCACACCATGCAACTCCCTTGATCGTACCGGGACTCGTTTCTGAGCTTTAGCGACACGCACACATACTGTACATTTCCTTTTATAATATATATTGCTTATATTGAACACAATATTAGCTATATTGTAATACAATATAACTACATTATTGGACTTTATTTTCGAGTCCAGTTAAAAACGTTTACTGAAGAATAGTTTCTGAAAAGAAAAAAGATTTTAAATTCGACTTCTTGTCTCTTTTGGTACTTAAAGATTTAATATGAATTTGACAAACCTTTTTTATACCTTTTACAAATAACATCTAGTTTATTATTTTGATTTGCTTAAAACTTATATAATAAACGAAATGAGACAGATTCAGCTTTAACCCTTGAGAATAGAAGAATAAATTTGCCAATAAAATTACTTGTGAATTATTATAAAACAAACAAAACTCGTAACGATGAACCTTCATTTATCGCATGTCGTCTATAACATCACGTGAATTGTCCTCAGTAATAATAATAAAACATTCAAAACTAGTGCATTTATTAGCTGTCATGAGTTCTGAAAGCTGGCAATCCCAGTGATCAGAGAAACATCTAATCGAAAATTCATTAAAAAAAAAAACACATGGGGTGCTTGTTGAGATCTAAAGGCCAGCCTACTCCGTATTATACTCGATTTAATGTGTATACTCGATTTAATGTGTGTGTGTGCACAGTAATCTTTCATTATTTAAAATAAATCTTATGACTGAATCGATTCTCGAATCCGCGACTTTTGAAGCATTCAGTTTGCAGTTTTTTTTTTTTTTTGTTTGAATTAACGAATTAAATCGTTAGCTCTGGTAATTTAATTGAACAGATCACCAATATAACCTTTAAAGGATTTTGAGCTTCGATGCAGTGATGAAAAACATATTTGAAACGTTCCAATTTTCTAGACAAGTCCTATGAGAGTTGTGAATTCAATTACATTTTACGTGTTGTGTGTGTGTGTGTGTAGCTCTAATTATTTCGCATGACTCGAATCCACAACTGAGGTGCGACTCTACTATAGCTTTATAAAATATGGCGCTTCCGACCGTTGCAGCAGCAGCTAGATCAGAGGTTTCCAAACTTTTCTGTCTCATAGACCCTAGCCATGTTTTTTGGTTTGGGGTAGACCACTTGCTGAATTAATATTTAATTTTTTACAAATTTATCAACTTAAATGTCTTTTTGACAGCTGGTACTCTTACTCCTACTTTAAAAGAATTAAATTTCTAACTGTATTAAGTATAGTGTTTAAAATTTAAAAAGCATGTGTTAATTAAATTTAAAGTTAATTAATAAATAAAACTGTTAAATAAACTAACTAAACAACAGACGAATGATTTTAATGGGAAGGATGAATCTATAGCACTACAATATCAAATTTTCAACATTTGGTATCAATCTTGTCTGGTTTAATTTTAAATCTCTCTTAGTAGTGTCTAGTTTCTTTCTTTCTTTTTGTTTTGGAGATTGGCAACCGCACTGAAACTCCTTTACACTAGGAAAACCAATGAAAACACTTCCTCGCGATATTCCATAAGTAGGGACAATTAACATTCTTGACTTTTTAAAACCAAAATTGCTGGCATCTGTTTCTAAACTTTTAAGATCTTCGCTAGAGTTTATTACGATCAGTTATTATTGTAATGTGACATTTTTTTCAATATGACCATATGAATTCTTTGCTTACTGTGGTATTGCCATAGTAAAGCATTCTCAAACCTGGTTTCAAAGTTTGAATAAAAAGCATTTAAATATTGAACGTAGGTTAAAACGTTCCGACAGATTGTTAACAGATTGTACTTAAACGAAAAATTTGGGACCTCCAGTATTATACTTCTTTAGCTTAACTCGGGGGGGGGGGGGGAGCTGAAATGGTTCTTGTTTTAATAAAATTTACGCTGTCACCTTGTAAATGCTAATTATCCTCATCATATATATAAATTTAGTAAATTAACCTGCTAAATCGGTAAAAATTTGAATTCCACTTGATCATAAATTTTCTTTTAATGTCAAAGTCACGATCTAGTTTAATGAGAGCCAATATCATAGACCCCCAAATTAGTTTTTGGCTGATGTAGACCCCTTGGAGGTCGTCATAGACCCCTAGAGGTCTATATAGACCATTTTGGGAATCACCGAGCTAGATAGTAATCAAACCAATCTCATTTGACGAAGAATAATTCAAATCTTTCAAACATGTGATTGAATAAATCTGTGTGTACTAAACTTCACTGTGTTTAATCACACTGAAAAGCAATGCAAAGGCTATTGGAAACGGTTAATTAACAATTGGACTTAGATTTAACGTTTTTTTTTTCTTTTCCCGATTAAAACGAAGATAAAAAACCTTATTTAACGAATAAAACACCCCGAATTAAATTATTTCAGCAGCCAGAAATTTTTTTATTAGCTTGTATTAGAAAAAAAATTGGATTTTTTTTCTTTTCTAAACGACATATCCTTTTAGTCCGGGACACAAAAAGACTTTCTTGTGAGCAGCACATTTCGACGGGAAAGGGTGAAGACTATTATTAAACTTTACAGGTGCAAATGAGTCATGAGTGTAACCTATCGTGTGAATCTTGAGTAGGACAGGAAATTCCTTTCTTATCTATCCACAACGCTGGGATATTTTAACGATTTTAATGAAACATTTGATGACGAACTACCCATCTGTTCAACTGAAGTTGAGGCAACTTTCGATTTGTCGGAGCCAATGAATAGCGATTCTGAGGCAGAAATCGATAGTGATGCTCCTATCAAAACGGTCACATTTTCTAACGTTTTGCATTGTTTGCAGATTGTGAAAACATGCCTCTTTTGCAGCAGGTTGTAAATAAAGCAGTAGTTTCTTCTCTGCATAAAATCGAAAAAGAACTCGTTCGAGTCAAGAATCGAAAAAATTAAAATGTGTGTAATTTTTAACAATGAATATTTTTTGTGCAGTTGCTTATAGTAGAATTTCCAACAGGTAATTGCCAAAAATACGTATTTTGTTTGGACCGCGATATAAGGAATAACCTCAAATTAACGAACAAACTGTTAGGTACAGATGAGTTCGTTAAATCGGGGTCCAACTGTGTTTTAATTTGATTGATTGGTCTTTATTTAAGTGGCACTGTGAAGCAACACGAGACTATTGGCGACGGATCACACGATTCTAAACCACATCGTGACGAAGACGATACATGAGTTTACACCCCCCCCCCCTTCTTTAAGCTTCTACCCCATACCAACGGGAGGACTTTGAGCCTGGACACATTTAACATGCATCAGCTCCACGGCGGGTCTTGAGTGGTGCTAGGTTTCGAACTCGTGAATTGATGACGCTGAATCGAGTGGTCATGGGCACGAGTTCGTTCCCATGACCACTCGGCTATCGCAACCAAGCTATGGGCGGCGGACAATGGCGTAACGTACACCCCCGCAACCCTGCATCGTGTGTGGAGGGGCAGGGACGTCTTAAGACTTCTTGAGGCCCTGGGACCCTACGGAAATATAGGCCCTGGGACCCTACGCCAAAGTAAACCCTGGGACCCTGCGCAAAGGTAAGCCCTGGGTTATGGTATGTCTAAGATACGGTCGGGCCGCTTTATCCGGCAAAGTTACGGTTATTTTTGGAAACTGACTCTAAAATCGGATTCCACACCCCGAAATACGCCAGGCATCTAATTTTTGTGCTTTTTGGTTTGTAATATATGCTTCCACAGACGCATGAGCAATGCCACATTTTGCGATTATTCCCTTACGGGAATCTGGCAACGATTTTTCGGATTCTTCACATTTCCGGCAATAAAAATATTATGCCGTGATTAATTGAAATAAAAACCATCCTATGTTCTAAGTTGAACGAAATGACACACAGTACGCAAAATTATATTATGATTGGTAGAGTAGTTTCGGAGTCCATTGCGGACAAACACTGTGACACGTATATTTTATATATAAAGATATAAAGGAGAAAAGCGACTGACTGACTGACTAATCACGGTATCTCCGGAACTATTCAACTTACAGACTTGAAATTTGGTATAGACATGTTCCTTTCATGGAGTAGAGTTCCGCTAAGAACGAATTTTGCGAAATTCAAACCGCAAGGCGCATTACGGGGGGTCGAGGGGCGTTATAAGTAATTGTTTCCATTTTTAAACTACTCAACGTACAATCTTGAAATTGGGTAAGCAGATTCCTTTCATAGAGTAGAGATCAGCTACAAAATGAGTTTGGTGAAAATCGACCCCCAAGTGGTGTTACAGAATTTCCGTTTTTTAATTATTAGACGCACAGATTTTAAATTTGTTAAATAAATTCCTTTCATAGAGTAGATATCAGCTACAAAATGGGTTTGGTGAAAATCGACCCCCAAGTGACATTGCGGGGCTTAGGGGGCGTTATAGATAATTATTTCCATTTTTAAACTATTAGACTCACAGTCTTTAATTTTGATAAATAGATTCCTTTCATAGAGTAGAGATCAGATACAAGATGGTTTTTGGGAAAGTAACCCACCCCTAAGTGGCGTTGCGGGGGGGGGGGGGTTAAGGGACGTAATAGATAAATATTTTCGTTTTTTAACTACTTGACCAACTGCTTGAAAATTGGCAGACATGTTTCTTTCATGGAGTAAATATCCACTACAAAATGGGTTTGGGAAAAAATGACCACCAAGGGGCGTTACGGGGGTTAAGGGGCGTTAAAAATAATTGTTTCCATTTTTAAACTATTAGATGCACAGTCTTGAAATTTGGTAAGCAGATTCCTCTCATAGAGTAGAGATACGCCACAAAATGCGTTTCGTGAAAATCGATCCCCAAGTGGCGTTGAGGGGGCGTATATTTTTCAATACAATCGAATTCTTAATAGGTCTTAAATATCAATAATTTATACATATATATAACCAGCAAAAATTTATAAAACATCATGAAATACCCAGCGAAGCGGGCGGGTAACAGCTAGTGTATATATATATATATATGCAATTGTTGTTTTATTACATAATTTCAAGTTTAAACGTGTTAAAAAAAATCTCTTCGTGTATTTCGGGAGTCTTTTCTTATCCTCTTGATAATATGAAGTTTTCCATTGGTCCCTCCAACTTCGAATTATCGAGAGTCTACTGTACATAAGGGGGCAATTCGTAGCAATCAAAAATTTAAGAACCGTTGCATTAGAGAATCACATGTTTTAGTTTCATTGCAGGTGACTCAAAAGATTTATCCTTAAATGTGAATGTTAAACTCTGATACAGTAAAAATTCAAATATTATATTCTTTGAAATTTTTTTAATATTTAGAATGCAATTTTTAAGTTTATTTGGCGAGTTCAGTTAATTATCTAAAAGTATAACTACCTCATCTGTGCCACTTTGTTCCTGTTGCTCATGCCGTATTCTGGCTTCTTCTCTTGCCTCTCGACGAGAAATAAGGGATTTATCTCGGATGCTGGTACGTCTCACTGATTGGCTGATGGGAAAATATAATTGAATTCAGAAGTTTACATCAAAAAGTTATTACATTTAAAATGTTTCATATTGAATTTTAGGTTTTTATCAAACATCTTATTTGATGATAATAATCGAATAATGTTATAATTGTATTGTTATAATTGTTATAATGTTATAATTGCTATCATTCTAAATAGCTTTTTATTTTTTGTTAATTTAAAGAAGTAAGAAAAAAATCGTTATTAAATAGAGCATACCTTCTAGTGTTCTGACTTTGTGATCTCTTTAGTTTAACAGGCTGTGAAGCCCGCTTTGTTTCAATTTCATTCTTTAATTGCATTATGCGTTCTTTTAAGTCCTGATCTTCACATATATCTGGACGAGAGTGTATGAAAATTCCGAGTTAATATGTATTTAAAGTGAAATTCAAAAGTAAAATTTATTATTTAACAGATAATTCTTATGTACAAAATATACATCAGATATAAAATAGCGTTCAACTTACCAAATGGAGTTTCACCATTTTTTGTTTTGGCCGATAAGTCAGCTCCAGCTATGACAAGCATTTCTATCACATCAGGCTGGATTCAATAAAAAAAAATATATTTAATTTAGCTTTCAATAAAAAGTTTGTTAAACAGTTTAAAAAAAGATAATTTAATTATTTTATAGATCACTAAGCAAGTTATCTTAATTGAAGAGAGAAGCTGTATGTGGTTGAACTTTGAAAAGTTCAATCCATTTTTTTATGCGTTGAAAATGGTAATACTTCCAATGGTATTTACGAGTACTTAGTTAAAGCTTTAAGTACTGACATTTAGTTTATAAAGAAATATTTACAAAAAGAATTATTTTGCAAGTAAATAAAGTGTAGGCCCTCAAACGACGATTGATTTGGTGAGGCAATTAGATTGAGGAATCGCTATTGTTGATCTTTGCTACTGTTTGGGGGGCAACTTAAGGCTAAATGCTTCTCCACATTATATTCATCATATGCATTGGACAACTGAGTACAAAAGGATTTTCCTATAGGTCCAGTTATTAGAAACTTTCGGTCCCTTCTGATTCTGACTGCGATTCATGGGAAATTCCACCCCACACCCACTTTTTCAAGAGGAAAGTTTTTACTGTTGAGAGATTTTCTGACCGATATTCAAAGTATATTACTTTCCAATCTATTGTTTCAAATAACATATGCACGTGTTATATTGAGTATCATTAAGAACGGAAGTTGACGTTATTGGCAGTCTCTAGTTCAGATGACTGACCTATATGACGCATGCGCCGTAGCAGTCCAAATCACTAGTAATGATTTATGAATGAATATCTTTGGCTTTCTATGGGGTTTATTCGATAAGGATGTACCTGTCTGTGATGTTCAATTTCCGAATCGCCACTATTATTGACTTTTGGAGGAAGGGGAAAAAGTTTTAAGGAATTTGAATTGCTAATACAGTAAAATACGTTTAACGCGAAAACGCTTAAGACGAAATATCGGTTAACACGAAATAAAACGATTAAAACAAAATACTGTGTTTTTCACGCATTTTTTTTCTCTCAACACGAAAAGATTTTCCTAATGGGAATAAACTAAGTACGGCAAACACCAGCCGAATTGGACTGTCCTATTGTATTATTGGATGAATTCATTGCAGTAGATGATAATTTGTGCAAAGCACCAATTATGGCAGCCAAAGACGTTTTCTAAATTGTTCAAAACTCAAAAAATATTATGGATGCAGATTCCGACAACGAAAAGGAAATTAATAATGTAGCTCCTGCTCCCACGTCATCTAAAACGAGGAGCGTCCTGAAAAGTATGCGCAGTTATTAAGACGCACATTCCAATGGAGAAATGAGTAACAAGGTGGGCAATATCGGATTACTTGTTGAGCATTTGATGCGGGAAAAAAACAATGCAAAGAAAAATCAGATTATTTTCCAAAAACTCAAAAAATGTTTTGCTTTTCAGAAAAATTGAAAGTTTTGTAATAAACATATGCATGTATTTCAATCTATGTAAATAAAATAAACTTAATTTTGTTGATACATAGTTTTTTTGGCATTATTCTTCAAAAAGAAAAAATATTTCAGTCCCTTTAGTTTCGTGTTAAGCGACTTTCACTGTATGTTGGTCCCCATCATTTTCCTCATACGTCTTAGACACCAGAAAAGAGTTTCCCTTTTGTAGAAGTTACTAGACACATTTGTCTCTTTCGCTGCTTAGTTGCGATGGAATACTCTCGGTTTATGAAGCTTGTAACGTCGTGGCACAACATTAAAAATGTACGCTAAGCTAATTATTAAAGAATGCCTAGTTCGAGTCTGTCCGGGTCTCTTCCTCCGTCCGCAGGGTTCAGTTACGGGAATATCTCGTGGTAGTCTATCAGGAGTCTCTCAGGAGTCTTCCCTCTCTTTCCGAAGTCCACTCTTTTAAACTCTAGGGGCGGGTTCACTCCACGCCCCTCATCAATCGCCATTGGCCGACCTCAGGGTTTTGCACCAAGCACCAACGGTCTTGCACGTCATCCATTCGCGCAGAGATGACAAAAGTCCGGTCCCTCTCAAAGGTTCCCGGCGAAAAGGGCCCGGCTGACATCTGGCACTTCAAACACCTCGCCGTCGCCTGCAGAGGCGCCAGCATTCAAGACGTACAATCACTGCCCATGAATAGAAAATAATGCAGCGATGCCTGGCCCATAGTGTCCGCCAGACACACCGTCGCCGACGGTCCAGCTGTCTGATACAACACAATAGCACCAAAGACACGTGTTCCCCGGCTGTGGAAATGTTTATGAATAGAGGCGCTTTCTCCATTGTGACGACGTCACAACTCCTTCCCCCTGAAAACGTCCATTTCACTGGACTGCTCTGGTCCAAGGTTGGATCTGTTCTTATGACTGACTCAAAGAAAGAATGTCTTAACAATGAGATCAACCAGGACAGCAATACAATAAAAAACACTCAAAAATATGATAAGTAAATCCAAAATTCCATAACAATTTACACACTTTACAATAAAAACTTAAATTTCAAATCTTGGATTCTTTTCTTAATGTTACATCTCGTCTTAAAAAACTTGAGTTTTAAGTGAATAAGTTAAATGCTAACATTTACTAATATTACTATACGTTAAATCACATGTAACTACTGTACTAGACCTCTATGTGCTTACACTTGGCTGAGAGACACAAAAGATTTTCAGTATCACATAAATTTTTGTTTCCACCATATAAACACAATACAGTAATATAGTAATATAGACACAAAAATACAATAAAAAGTTAAAATTAATTAATAGGAAATTTTTAAATGACTGCTTATTCCAGTCTGTTTAATCCAATGACATTTCCATGTAACTTTCTTTAATTAAAGTAAATGATTTTTTTAAAATTACATAAAAAAACCTGTAAATACAAACATTTGGAATTATTTGGGCTAAACAACATTAGTTTAAAGATAAATTTCCATCTTAGCACTTTGCACACTTTCTCACAATATTTATAACAAGTTATTCCACAATTCATTATCTTTCCTACTACAACGTTGGGTAAAGTGGTAATTATGGCACTATCATTAAAAATTTTACAATTAACCTCGTACTTCCTCAGCTCACGAAATGAACTCACTACATCTCTATTATGTACACGTAAGAAACTTTCCCACTGCTCTAATTTACCTTTGGTCGGTATGAATTCCGATCTCACACTCCTCAACCCTTCTAATACTAAGTCCATTTGCTTTACACGATTTTTCCAAATATGCGCCAAGATGTCTATATTAACCAATCGACGTAAAGCAAACTGCGGTAACCGTTCCAAAACCTGAGTAGTTAATTTACATCCATAAGAAGATGCGCATACGATCTTAAAACTCCTTTTTCTAATGTAAATGCCAAATGGCATTACGTATGCGGCATACTTCTGATATCTCAGCATGAGTGAACGACGAAAGTACCACTTCCACAAATCCAGTACCGTGACCCACGAGGCCGTGCTATTCATTTTTACTAGACCTTCCATTTTTAACAAAGGATGAATCTTGGCTCGCGTCACCTGGTTCAAACGCCTGTACTTAATACACGGGTACGAGTATCGATTCACTTCTCTAAACTTAACAGCGGACAATGTACGATTGAACTGCCCCATCTCGATTACACTCACATCCCTAGGATACCCAAACTCCTCTCCCAGAGTATTAATCAATCTCAGGTATATCCGAAAAGTTTTAATTTTAAATGGTTTTCCTCTACTTAACTGGTTATCCCTCTGGATTAAAGAAATCGTCCCGGGATCTGGAGGAAACCTTTCTTTATTTCTATCAACGACCATTCGTAAATAGTTAATTCTATCAGGCGGTAATTTAAAGTGCAGTTAGTTGACTTTCCCATAAAACACCCCGAAAGTCAACATCCATAAATAGCTTTACCGGATAGGGGAATTCGGTTTCTTTCCCTATTTCCTCCGAGCTATTTTCTGTAACAAAATTTACAGATTCCGGCCTCCTACGATACAGTTTTACTAAATTTTCACGATAAATTGCACTACGATCCCTTTTTCTGGGTAAATCGTAATTAAATTCTGAACTTGTCATTTTACCAGCCCTTAACCAATTCTTATCAATACCCTTTGAATTGGGGGGAATCAAACGCATAGTTGATTTATCTCCGACATCTTTCCTAACAACGGTGCACGCGTAAGTTTCTTTCCCTTTCCTCTGTTCCGCATTTATACTAGCCATTGTAGGGTTTTGAAAACTTTTATGACCTACTGTTAGGCCCACTCCCCTTTCAACTGGGAGACGACTTGCCTCCTTTTTCTCACTGTTAATTTCACAATTCAATGATGCAGGGATAGTCAGACCCTTATCTACTATCAATGCTCTAGAACTTACTCCTATGTCCTCATGATTTATTACTGGCTGTGCAACCGTCATCACAGCTGTAACACTCTCCTTAACTGCCCTTGACCCCACCTTCCATTCAGAATCACGAATTCCAAAAATATCGACTTCTTTCCCTTTCTCAAGCCTAGACAGTTTATCCTTCTCTTTTTCTACCCCTTTTACTTCGGACGGGGGATTAACACACGTGCGTTTCACCGGGGGGGGGGGGGTCACAAATCTCAATTCTAACTTCAGAAAGCATGGCGGTTTTTTCACTTTTATCAACATCCGGATTACTCACCGGCCTGCACTTTTTAATCGGTTCACTAACTTCCATGGACCGATTTCCTGACAAATAACTCTCCTGTGCGCAATTCTCGACTTTATCTTCTACTTTTAGATGAGATACCTGTTTTTGTAACTTATCCCGGCGTACAGCTCTCAATCGTTCTAATTCTTGTTCCCTCATTAGTTTACGCTCTTCAAACCCCTTTAATTTTTCAAGTTCCCTTTCCTTATTTTCACGTTCCCGTTTTTCTTCCAAAATACCCTCTAACAAACAATTAGCTAATTCTTCATTATAGTATTCACTCTGACAAATTCTATTCTTAATTTCTATCTTAAGTAAAGTATTATCGGCTTCGACTCCCAATTCTTTCGCCATTTCTACCAATACTTCTTTTCTTTGCCTTAATAAGTACGCCATGATGCACTAATACACACAAAACCCAAAACTAAGCTTAATTGTCCCAAAAATTATACAAAACTCAACGCACACTAGAAATACACTAGACCTAGACTTAACTATAATTCACAAAATCCTAAAACAATACAGTACTCTGCACAGTAACTGTACCAACGAAGCAAGTATAACTACTATATACTTAACTATATTTCACAAATGTGCGCAAATCTTAAAAACAATACAGTACTCTGCACAGTAACTGTACCAACGAAACAAGTATAACTACTATATACTTAACTATATTTCACAAATGTGCGCAAATCTTAAAAACAATACAGTACTCTGCACAGTAACTGTACCAACGAAACAAGTATAACTACTATATACTTAACTATATTTCACAAACAACAATACTAATAAATCGCACATTTATACATCCTACAAAACTTTAAAAATCTTTCTAGTCTCTCTTTCTATAGTGTTTGCTAACTTTACCTAGTGCGTAAATTCTTTACTACCAAAATTTTACATACATTAATCATAACAATAATAATAATCAATTGCTGCCCCGAGTATAATCTCAAAGAAAAGAATCACCTTTCTGTTTCGAATCACTGCCAAAATCTATGGCACACCTGGACGGGAATTCACAGCACATCTGGTCGGGAATCACACACTGAATACTCTTGACTTCCTTCAAAATCTGCCGACGGAAATCAGGGTCTGTTTTCGGCTTTCCTCCGCTTGTTTCTTTCGTTGATTCACCCAACACGATTCACATACAGTAAAATGGACAGCAGGCTCTCCGGGAATTTTCCAGCAACAGGAACACACTTTAACGATAAGGATGGAGACACCACAGGAACTCAGGAGAAATTTGCGTTGTTTAAAGTTCTTTTATTTTTCTCGCACACACGGCTGGCATTTTCTCTTTATTTCTTTTTTCTCAAAAATTATTTTAAATAAAGGATTCGGGCATTTAATTAATTTGCCAAATGCCAATCCCACCTCGCTGCCACCAATTTAATTAGCTGTAACGTCGTGGCACAACATTAAAAATGTACGCTAAGCTAATTATTAAAGAATGCCTAGTTCGAGTCTGTCCGGGTCTCTTCCTCCGTCCGCAGGGTTCAGTTACGGGAATCTCTCGTGGTAGTCTATCAGGAGTCTTCCCTCTCTTTCCAAAGTCCACTCTTTTAAACTCTAGGGGCGGGTTCACTCCACGCCCCTCATCAATCCCCATTGGCCGACCTCAGGGTTTTGCACCCGGCACCAACAGTCTTGCACGTCATCCATTCGCGCAGAGATGACAAAAGTCCGGTCCCTCTCAAAGGGCCCGGCTGACATCTGGCACTTCAAACACCTCGCCGCCGCCTGCAGAGGCGCCAGCATTCAAGACGTACAATCACTGCCCATGAATAGAAAATAATGCAGCGATGCCTGGCCCATAGTGTCCGCCAGACACACCGTCGCCGACGGTCCAGCTGTCTGATACAACACAATAGCACCAAAGACACGTGTTCCCCGGCTGTGGAAATGTTTATGAATAGAGGCGCTTTCTCCATTGTGACGACGTCACAAGCTCCTCTCTCTAAGTACATGACAGATAAAAACATTTATGGACATAGTATTACTCATCATCAAATGGGTTCTGAGGCTTTCATATATTCCGGAATCTTATACGGAACTAAAAAAATTTATGAGCTCTACTCTTGCGGGATTGCATACCGGTGGAAGTAAGTGTTGAAAAAAAAAAAAGACTACGATTTCGTTCTTTTTTTCAATTTCTACTATTAGCTCGCACTTCTCTCTATATATATATATTTATGTATTTTTTTCCTATATATATATATTTATTTTGCTCAAATTTTCAATCGTTAATAAAATGCATTTTAAAGCATTCAATTGAGCTGAAATTTTATAAACACGATTATTTTGGATGACAATACAGTAATTATAATTAATAAAAATTGATTAAAACTAATTATTCAAAGAATTACAAATGTCGCCATGTTGGCATCATTTTTGGCGACTTGTGTCAAAACTTGAGAAGGTTTTTTTTTTCACATTTTAAAGCGTTCATTTGAGCTGAAATTTTCTATACACTATTGTTTTGGGTAACAGTACGTTATTTTAATTATAATTAAAATTAAATTGAATGAAATTAATTATTTTAAGAATTAGAGATACAGCCACGTTGGCTTCATTTTTAGCGACTTGAGTTAAAACTTTAAAAGTTTTTTCCCTCACGTTACAAAGCATTCAGTTGAACTGAATTTTGTTTTTTTGTTTTTCTCATTTGTACAATTAAAAATACTTCTGAAGTACGAGTTTCAGTATAGACAATATATATATATATATATATATATATATATATATATATACCAGTCACTTACGTGCCCCCAACAAGCTGCTGCATGGATTGGTTGCCACATGTCATTATCACAAACATTTGTTGATCCGTGGTTGTCCAAAATGAACTCAACAACGCTCACATAACCATTTGCTGCTGCTATGTGGAGCTGTAAGGAAAAGAATCTTAAATTAATTCATTTTGAGAACCCCGCCCTTTTTGTATAAATTATTATCAGTTCGTCAACGTTAAAATTTACATGTTCCTATTCAAATTCATGTTTGCTCTCTGAACCAACAGGAAAAGGATAAAACGTGTACGTGGATATACACATATGACAGTAAATTTAAATGTAACCCCTCCCCACACACACAGCTTCATAAAGCGTTCTATGGTTCCAATTTTAGCAGATACAATTACCAAATATATTCTCCATTTTGATACTTTTGTTGGTTGATCGCTTTTTAGTGGCGGGAGGGCCAAGCCACCCTAAGAATTCGTTACTTATTAGTAATTAAATGTATCATGTAAATATTAACTGTTACAAATGTGTGTGTTATCTGAAAATAAAGTGAAGAAAAGAATTTCACCTGACAAGGAGAAAGATTGAAAATAAAGAAAGATAATTAAGATATCCGCTTTACCTAAAACTGTTAAAACCATACAAGAAAGGAAAGATATAGCAATTTATCGATTTGAAAGATCTATCGACAGGATGTACTCAGGATCGCAAATCCTATACTCAGCTAAAATAAGTAAGTCCGGGAGGATTTAAATATCGTTTTTTGTTTCCAGATCGTTTCTGAAAAATACTTATGACTGTTCTAAATTTGTTAAATGTTGAAATTTGTCATGCAAATATTTACACTTACATTATTATTTTTTTTAATGAACTCATGTCCATAAATTAAGGATAATTCAGAATAGTAAGGAAACCCGAACTTTAGACTAAAACTTTCACTTGTAGAATTATCACACATCTTCAACAATAATATGCAAATTACATGATCTACCAGATGACACCCATAATACGTCACAATGACGAGAGTGTAAAAGAGAGGTATTTAAGGAATGGTGGTAAAGAAGTAAAATTGTTCACAAGCGTTTCGTAAGGCTCTCAGTGACACAACCGAATAGTTATGACACAGAGGAAACATGAGGACGTTTTTTTTTTTTTTACGTTGTAAAATTATCGGCAGCATGGAATATAGCGTAATCAGATGGAAGTATCAGAGGAACTTGGAACTACCCAGAGTGTCATCTCTAGGTTTTCGCAACGATTCCAAGATGACGAAAATGTCAGTAGACGTTACACTACAGATCGCCACGCCGAATGAAGATCGACATTTGTCAGTGACTCCAAAAACAAGCAGAGTAGAGCGTCCGACCTATCTCGTCAGCTCTATATGCAGCCACAGGTACGACAGTTTCAAAACAAACCGTGAACAGGCGTTTGGGACATGTTGGTTTATATGTTCGCCGGCTTCTCACAGTGGCGGATTAAGCGGGTGTCGGACCTGCCGGCCGCCAGGGGGCCCCAGCGTTGGTAGGGCCCCAAGCTTGATGAGTGCAAAGGCCAGCGACAAACCAACCACGCCACCTTGGAACAAAAAATGGAAAGAAAACACAGTTACAATGAAACTCCCGCTAGAAATTTATCGGCATGCAAGAGAAATCCTAATGTAGAAAAACTTTTGAAAATATTTTTAACAATACCGATATCGAATGCATCAGATGAACGATCTTTTTTAGTTTTAAAACGTGTTAAAAATAATTTAAGAAGTACTATGGGAGAAAAGACAGATTGAAGGCCATATTATATACAAAATAAAATAATATTTTTTGGACAAAATAGATACAGTAAAAATAATTGATGAATTTGCCAAAGAGAAATCAAACTGTATAGCAAAACTGTAAGGTTTTTAATATTTTTTTCTATATATATACAGTTAAGATTTTTCTTTAGCCGATGAGTTTTAGTATATCACTACATTTTATTTTTAGAATTTAAAGTAGATGATTCTTTTCACTAGTTTAGTTTTTCGACTCTTAAGCCCATGGGCCCCAAACCTTTTACCGCCAGGGGCCTCCAACTACCTTAACCCGCCTCTGGCTTCTCAGATGTGTTTCGCTCACAGCAACTCACTGTTTCCAATTATTAGCCTTGAGTAGAGAACATGCAATGCAGATATCGTCACAGTGGGCATGTGTGATGATTTCCGACGAGTCTAGGTGTATCTTGAAGTCTGATTCCCGTCGGATTTTCACATGGAGAACGCCAAGTACCCGTCACATCCAAGGAAACATTGAATTTCACTGTTATGGCGGTGTATCACGGCTCGTTATGGGAAATTTTACTGGGTTCCAGAATAGATCTGCATGTTCAAATCGAAAACATGACAGGCCAAATTTTTTGGAACATCATTCTGAAATAACATTTGCGTTTGTTTAGGGGTGCCATGAGCACAGAATTTGTGTTTCTGGATCACAACGCCCGTCTTCACCAAGAAAACATCATAAACGAATGTCTTCAATTTGAATTTATTACCTCATTTTCACCTGGCTTGGATTTGGCATAGAATGCGTGGCTCATGCTTGGCCAACGAGTTTCAACCACGTCCTACACATGTGTATCGGAACTTCGAAATGAATATTAATGTCACACTGTTCAGCTACTCGAAGGCTTTTGGCGACGGATTTCGCAATTTTGAACCTTCGTCAAGTGACGAGGACGACATCTGAGCTGGCACGCCCTCTCCTAACTACCACACCAACGGGAGGATATATTTAACGACATATTTAACGTGCATCGCTACCCTACACGGCGGATCTTCAGCAGTATTATGCTTGAACTCATGACACGCCGGCCACGAGTCCGTTACCCTGAACACTAGGCTACCGCGGCCACATCGAAACTTCGGAGAGCATTGCTTACCGAAAGGAGTAATCTTCGCCAAGATCAAGCTCGATAATTTGATACTCAACATGCCTAGAACTGTATTTCTTCACATGGGAGACATACCCAATGCATTAATTATCATACCAACCGCGTGTAATATTAAATTTCTGTAAAAAGATTTTTTGTAATTGCTCCAGGGAGCAAAAATCGTTTTTATGAATGGTATCACATATACGCCATTTTTTTTTTTGTTCTTTATCTTTTGTTTAATAAATGAGCTTAATGAATAAGTCTCGTTTGTTTTGTTTCTAAACTTTTATTTCCTGTAACTGGTATTAACCATAATTTATGGAAATGGGTGTATTTGTACTGGTCTCTTGATTTCTTAGCGTGCTTTGTAACTAACCTTTTTAGTTACTTTGTAAAGCGTGATCTAAATAAATACATGTATTTTTTTAAGTCTATTTTGTAATTAATCAAGATAATTTTCTAAAATTGTATTTGTCTGATAAGTATCGCCTTTAACAAAATTTCATTCAAAACACTAGATTCGATACTAAATAATTTTTCCCCACAAAGGATTTCATGTCAATAGATTCTTAGAGTTACCGCTCACGCATTCTTATATTCATCACAAAGGGCCATTAAATAGCGTATACAACAACCAAGAAGATAAATACTTATAGCATGTATAGTGAAGATGAATAGTCATGGGAATATAGCGTGTAGTCATCAGTTTGAGAGCAAATCAACCAAGGCAGCCTATAGTTTTGTTGACAATGAAATTTCACTTCTCAGCAGTGCAGTTCCTTTATATTTAAGGTCATTTGAGACGTTTTTGCGAGCATGCAGCAACGTGATCGAATGAGTAAGTGAGTGAACGTTTATTTGCATCGCACTATAAAGCAACATGAAAGCTACTTCCTAGTTTTGAACCACCGTGGAGTGACAAGGACAACACCTGAGCCAGCACCTCCTTTCCAAGCTTCAACACCACGCCAACTTAAGGACGTTTGAGCCTCGACAGATTTAACGGCCTCGACTTCCTCCGCACGGGTCTTTAGTGAAATTGGGGCTCGAATTCATTAGAGGCCTGCCACGTGCCAGTGACCTTGACCACTAAGAGCTATCGCGTTGCACCAAAAACGAAGGCTGTTATCGAACTGCCCAAAGGAATAGAGTTAACCCAAGAGTTTAGCAATACGAACCGGTCCCATGGGAAACAACCACTCCTGCAATCAGGCTTTTTTTTTTAACAAAAATCTTATCGCTCGCATTTTTTTTCCACACAAGTACACAAACAGGTTATTCAAATTACGTCGAAGTGAAGAGAACGGCACCTGAGCTGGGGCACCCCATTCTCCAAACTTCTGCACCACGCCATCGTCAAAATTTTAAGAAACGTCAGAATGAATGTGCATCGGTCTGTGACGTATGAGAAAATTTATAGTAGCGTGAGAGTCAGGAAAATTAAACAATTGGTTAATTTACGTCACAGCTATTGATCACAGCACAGACATTTTCATTCAAGTTATTCATAAGATTGATTGTTCATTAGTTTAGAATATGTTATTCATGAGACCAGGAGGCAACATGAATGTTCTCTTTGATGTTTTCAAACGGACTTCTTGCCCTCTCCGGGATGGGGCGGTCACCCTTTTATCCTCGAATTACTCTCCGGCTCGTGGGCGGAAAGGGGTTTTTCTCGCGGTCATAGGTTGCCGGGGCATTGTCAGAAGACCCCGCACTATTCTAACAGCATAGTAATGCTGTTATTCTATCCACAAAAAGAAGCCAATTTTTCAGCTGTGTGACGCCAAAACGTCACACAGCCTTTCTGCAGGGTGAGTCTTCTGCGATACTACGGTTCGAACTCATTACAGGCCTGCAACGAGTCTATGATCATGACCACTAAGCTACGGTCGCCCACACTATGTGTTCGAGTGAAATCCCTTATTAAAATGAGAATCTTTGACTGAATATAAAAATTATTATTACTGTAAACAATATTTAAATGTTGCCGTGATCATACGTTTGGATACAAATACAATTTGCACAGTTCGCTGGCTTCATAATCCAATCGAGCCACACTACTCCACTTAAGTCGTATACAAAAGAGAAATCAAAATATAATTAAAACAAAACATTTTGTAACCTTAAAAAACAGTTTTGAAGTAAAATTCTTTTATTACAGTTAAAAATATTTTTTTATATGAGTATTAAAATACAATAAAAATTTCTATCTGTAACAATAATTTTTCTATTAAAAGCCGCAGAACTTTGTGGTAAGTAGAAAATAGCAGTCATACCGGTGTTGCGCCTTGATGATCCCTGTATTCAATATCTCCTCCTTCTTCCAGAAGATACTTCAGATCCGACAGCATTTGTTTTTCGGATATAGCCCTCGTTTCGTCGATCATTTCTTGTGTTATACCTGTTAAAAAAGGGGTAAAAATTGTACAGTAAATTCAAAAGTTTTGCATGAAAAAGACAAAAGTATATCTAACTTTTGTAATTCAGACGTACATTCTACTAAAATTATAAAAATACTGAAGATAATCTTCATAGGAACAGAAGTTAGAACATTACATTGCAATTTACTTAAATTTAGAATCATTACTGCAAATTCCTTGCAATGGTCTTCAACACAATAAATACATACCATGGCATAACATCAAATTCTTATAAATAATTAGGAAGGAAGTAATTGATATACTTCTTGTGAGTAATTGCAGAAATACTGAATAAAATTTTTAGTGGCAGTGTATTAGTAAGAAACTCCATTTCTAAGCTTGAAAGTGATATAAAATCAAGATAAACCTTTTATTTAAACACGATTTTAACAGATTAGTAAGAAAATAGGATTTAGAGAGCATTTCGAAAAATTATAACAAATATGTATGTAACAAAACAAGAGTAAAAAATTATTTTTGTAGTTGTAATCTTTTCTAACAATGTACATCTTTTTCGTACTTGTGTACTATATCGTCAACCAATTTCGCCAAACGAAAATACATCGTCAATTCAAAAAATATTGTCAAATGCTGACATCGTTATTATGTTCGAATATTTCCTTTATGTTCCTATATTATATAGCATAGGTTCCCAAACTTTTTTGTCTCATAGACCCCTTGGCATGTTTTTTGGTTTGGCGTAGACCCCCTACTTACCTAATACTGATTTTTTTTCAAATTAAACAATTTAAATGTCTTGTGACAGCTAGTATAGTGCTACTTATTTTAAAAGATTAAAATTTCTAACTGTTGTGAAAAGTATAGAGTTTAAAACTTAAGAAGCGCACACACATCTTAATTAAATTAAAACTTAATATATAAAACTTTTGTTACATAAAGTAACTAAGCAACAAACAAATGCTTTTAATGGGAGGGATGAATCTAGTGTTTCAATAACAAATTTTCCACATTTGGCATCAATCTTGTCAGATTTAACCCTAAATCTCATCGATTAGTAGTGCCCAGTCTTTTTTTCTTTCTTTTTTTCCTGGAGTTTTGCAACCTTGCTGAAACTCCCACTAGGAAAAGCAATTAAAAACTTTCTCAAGATATTCCATTATTAGGGATAAATAATAGGAATTTCTTTTTGAAGCCAAAAATGCTGATATCAGTTTCTAAACTTTACTTCAATATATCCGTTAGTGTCTATTCCTATCAATTCCTCTCGTAATTTGACATTCCTTTTTCGATGTGACCGTATGAATTCATTGCCTACTGTGGTATCACTATAATCAAAACATTCTCAAATCTAGTTTCAAAATCTGAATAAAGGGCTTTTAAATGTTAAACGTAGGTTAAAATGTCATTTTCTGGGCAGATTGTCTGTGACAAATTGAGAAACTGGGAAAATTTGCAACGTTATTTTTTACTCCATCAGCTTAATTTTGGCAAAAAAAGCCAAAATGATGGTCGTTTTAATAAAATTTATGGTGTTGCCCAGGAACTGCAACTTAACCTCATTAAATTTAGAAAATATATTTGTTAAATAAGTAATTGATTGTTGATTAAATTTTCTTTTAAAATTAAAGTCATGATCTGATTAAACGAGAGCCATCGTCGTAGACCCCCATTAATACTTCATAGACCCCAAATTATTTTTTCGCTGCTGTGGACCCCTTGCAGGTCATCATAGGCCCCTGGGGGTCCATATAGACCACTTTCGGAATCACTGTCATAAAGGAACGATTTTCATTTTTGGCGGAATATCGCAATATTTGGCGACATCTTTCGAATTGGTCCACAGTATAATACGCAAGTACGGTTTTTTCTTTCTATTACAGAGATGGGATATTGTATTGTCGTGAGCCCCTTAAAATTACTTCATTTCTTAATAGTGAGAGGGAGCACACACAGCTAGTTGCTCTAAAAGCATTTTATTTATAAATCAATTTTTAAAAAAATTAAACACAAGATTAATCATTCTAATTGTTCCAGCCTTTCGCGGGAGAAAAGTTCAAATCCAGAACAATGTTTGTAGATCTTCATACGTTTGTCTTCCGGGGGCAGTTGTACCCGCAACCCCTTTCTTTTGCATCGCCCACGATCACTCACTCGAGCGGTTGCACCGTAGACTCCGTCACTCCATCTTTAAGAGGCCATCTTTAAAACTGCCGCCAAATACCTACCGTTTGTAAAATCCAACTCGGGGGGGGGGGCAAATATTCTCAGTTACGCCACTGCAACGCAGTTTCCTTTCTCTTGATCCCAGAGGTGCGGCTGCCTCCGCAACCTTTATCGCGTGTCTTCGGGGGAAAAAGCTGACGCAGAAGATTCAAGAAGATCCTCGTCAACTTTTGAGCCGATCCTTTAGACCTCCTGCGTGGGCCTCTGTCACGCCCTCAATCATCTCTGATTGGTGAACGTATCGGATATGCACACGGCGCTCCTCGTCTTCGACCCAACTCTATTGGCTCTTTGAAATAGGCTGGCGCGACTGAGATCAAGTCCATCGCCGTATCTAGTGTACCATATGGAGGGTCTATCATCCAGCCTGTCACTTTGACACTGAGGATACCTTCCACGGTATATCCTTATCGCAACAGGCCGACATTCTATTCCCTTAAAAAAAGAACACCATGTGCCATGTGGGCATTCTGCTCACTCCCGTACGTCAAATTTAACAAAGTATTGTCAAGAAGTGTTCGTCTGATGAGCCGACGCTACAATACCCACAAGGTTTAATATCCTCAACAAATCTCTTGAACTTAAACATATGAAATTCGATTCAAGTCAACTTATCTAGTTGTAAGGTTTTGTCGTGTAATTATTTGAAAATCTTGCATGCAATTAAAGTAAAGATATTCTGTTGACTCTATAATGCAATGTGGTTACCTTGCAAGCTACATAATATTTTTAAATACATAATTAATAAATGTAAAAAAAAAGGGGGGGGGACTTGCAACTTTTAAGTTTATTTTCCTCAATTCTAACAACTTAAAGCTAGTAATCCCGCTTTCAAATGTCTTCAAATTTCAAATATCGTTTATCTTTACAGTGGTCACAATAAAAGAAAAAAGGCAAAAACTTAAGCTTTTACATCTTTTCAATATTACAGAGTAATAATAGCTTTAGGTCATTTTAAATGTGTACAATTTGGTGGAAATGTCCCCGTGGATTATTAACTTATTTTAGTAATGTTAAAAAATAAAGAATGGATATTTGAAAATTTTACTTTCTATATACTTAGTTTTATTATATTAAAATATTTTCAAAAAATATAATGCTAGCTGAATGCTTTGATTGCCTATCCCTCAATAAATCTAAACCATAGGTTCCCAAAGTGGTTCTTACGGACCTCTCTCAGGACCCTCGCTGCTACATATAATAGCGTCTAAAACACGGTAGTATAAAAAAAAAGTCGTTTATATAATCGTCCTTTTAGTTTTGTTTTAAGCATGATCCCAATATGTGAAGTGAATGCAACAATTTTTTTTCTTAGTTTTGAACTGAAAGCAGAATTATTCTTTGTATTGCTGAAAAGATCCATTTCGTTGATTCACTCTTTTTATTAGAAAAAATGTTTCTTTATTTTAATATATAAGTTATAATTCGAATAAATACTACTTAAGGTATTACAATGTTTTATTTATACTTTATTTTTACTTCAGGACATTAAATTTATAATTTTTCTAATAAGCATTGAAATAGTTACTTCATTTGGTGGTTTCATGGCAAAGTTTTTGCCATAAAAAGGAGTTCACGTGGGAATAGTAAGTTTGGAAACCACTGATCTAAACAACAAAATCGACAAGGATCTGTTTACCGTTTAGGGAACATTATTTACGTCGGTTTGAAGGTTTTCAGACTCAATATATATGTATTCAATTAAATGTATAGATTTAAGAGGAATTATCTTAATCGGATATTTTGCAACGAGTAGTATGTTCAAACATAAAAAAAGAAAGAAAATACTAGTCCTACTATAATTATATTACTACATTTTTGGTTATATGGTTTTTATATCTGGAAAACACACACAAACAATAACACGACTAGATAAGAAGTGCCCGCACCTAGGTTACTACGGATGGAGCTACTAACTTTTTTAAAATTCAGAGAGACCCGGTTTCGAAGAACATTCTATGAATTTCTATCTTAGCTAATGGGTTGAAAGTTGCTATGATGTCATTCAGTGACATCAGTCGCGTAAAAAATCAGACACATGACAATAAAAAAAATTTAGTTTATAAAAAAGGTTTGGGAATTAAGGGATGTGTCCTTAAAGCCTTATGTCTATATAAAATCGATTTCTTAAAAAAAAAAAGAAAAGTTAAATGAATTAAAAATTTTATTTTGTAACCACAATGGTTATATTTATTAATTTTTGTAATAAGTGCTAGATGGCGCCACCAGATAGTACTAGTACGGTTTCCCTCTGGTGGAAAACTGGTAGTTGAGTCAATGAGGCTGCGGATACACTGGTGTGACCATCGCGCGGGAATTTCCCCCAATGTTGTTTCTGCCTTTATTTTATATATATGTATATATCCTAGAACTGTGTAGAATGAATTGTATATATATGTACAGTAAATAAACTGTATTTAGTTCAAAAGTGAGTATCACCGAATGATGTACCAATTCATCTCAGCGGGCTTTAATTTTATATAAAATACGAGGCGTGTTCAGAAACTAAGTACCCTTTTGGAACAATTCGCATAAAAAGTCTTTTTCCAAAACAAAATTTATTTTTATATGAAATAGCATGTTGGAGACTATTTTTTCTACCACCATTGTTCAGATATTTTTCATGTCAAGAGCCAACTTACCCTCTTCAAAGAACGATGCCACTAGTGAACAGTTTTGCAATTTTTTAGAAACTCATTACAAAGCAATCTTATTGTGAACCGTCTGTTTTCACGAATTTTCTCATCCACTTTTCCAACCAAACCACCAATAACAGAAGACCGCCTATCCCGCTATGAACATTGGTGCGCTCATCATTGAATAGTCATACTCACTTTCTCTCACTATTTCATCATTAATTACACTTTCACCATAAATCTCTACAAATTGCTGATGAATTTCAAGTGCAATTTCTTCAACTTCATTTCAACATTCCTTGTGTTAAAAAAGGGATCAAAGTCGGCGGGATCGGCAATCGTCCTAAGCATTTTAAGTGCTCATTAACCCTTTCGTGGGCCTTGGGAAGATTACTCCCATCTACATGATCTTACAAAATACACTTGCGGGAAGAGCAAAACCCATCATACTATATTGGCCTCGGTATAACAATGGGAAGACTAATTCCCATATTAATCTTATTTTCTTATTGACCTTGCCATCGTAACAAAACCTTGGCACACGTTTAGACCTGCTAACATTCTGTATAGCATTAGCTCGTCAGCTAATAGACGGACATTTCTTAAGAAAAAGGAAAAGACGTCCTGTTATCTTCCAAGCTAAGCATGTAGTTCGAGATGATGTGTGCTTAGCCAGTGTGGGAAATCATATGCCAAAGATGGTTTCCAAGTATAGACGATGTAGGAAATGTAGCAGAAAGGGACAAGAAAAAGAGAACTCGCTACGTGTGTCCAGAATGTGATGTCCCTTGTGCATTGCAACATGCTTCTCCTTTTTTCATGGCAAATAATCACCACTAAATTAAATTTTCTTTATGACAATGAATGGTTTCTTGAGAAGTATTTTTCCTAACCCTAAAATTTAAACGTAAATATAAAATTCGGCAAAATAAAATACATTTGCAGATATGCTATTTTTTAATTGTTAATAAAACATAAAAAACCGCAAGAAATTCAAAAGAGAACAACACAATCCTTAAGTAATGGTGTCATTGGACTGAAAATCAGACACGTATGCACAAACTACCCCTATACTACGATACTGCCGCTGTGGTTGTGGTAGAACGAAACAGTACTTAGTTTCCAGACACGCCTGGCATAGATTTAATCGATAGATAATCAACACGTTTAATCACTGGACAAAAATTTTCTTCACGGTACCTTTCTTGGCCATCTCGGACTCTATGTAATCCAGAGTGTTTTCATCTTCGCAGATATCATACGGCATATTCCCGTCCGCATTCACGGCCAGCAGATCAGCTCCCTTCGATATGAGGTATCTTACTAAATGCAGATGTCCACAAGTCGCGGCAGCGTGAAGAGGCGTCCACTGTTCGCTGTCTTTGGCATTGACATTGGCACCGAATTCCAGTAGTAGCTTCATCATCGCTTCACTGTCGTCTATGCAACACTGCAGGAAAAAAGATGTCTAGTGTTAAAGAATAGGAACCAAACTCTGAATATATATATTTGATAGAAAGCGCAGTAACGGCTCTATATTCTGATTCATGTGGGGAAAAAAGGATATTTCTTTATAATGTCTCAATTTAGGTGGCAGGTACGTTCCATAGAAAAGTGCATGCGAAAAAATCGAATTACGATTTTATTTACCCTGAAAAATTAAGAATATATTTTGTAATTTTCTGAAATAGCATAACCAAAATTTAAAGTCAAATTAATATAAAAATGCCTAAAAAAGTTGGTTGGAATTTAAATAAAAAGGTAACTCTGAACAAATTCCTTCGAAAGTCTGAAAGAAATTCTTCCATCAACTTAAAAAAATACTATTGAAAATAAAAATTTATAGTTTTACATTTTCTGTAAATATTATTGTAATCTGATAGTAATCATTTGCCTTTTGTGAACTGTTACCAAATGACTTGCATCAGAAGATCCTTGAAATACATCTTACCGGTAAAGTTGCAACGGATACTCTCTCTATTTGGGCTCTTCTACTAAACCTCTTGGAGAAAAATATTCTATACCTGTGATTTTACTTTAAAAACCGCTTTCCGTAGAGATGACTTGATTTTATGCATATGTAACTACTATTTAAGTACCTGTCGTTGAGTATATGAGGTAAGGGTCAATCGTTGATCGTTAAGCGGGGAATCCAAGTCTTTGAAAAGGTGAACAGTGACCGGGAGGTCGCGCGTTTTTAGACTAATGGTCGACGTAGAATCCACCAGGAATTAGTGAAGTAAAAACCTTGCAGCTGACCAAGCTATCAGGCTTCGAGAAGGATCATAACAAGGCGCTTCAAATCCATATTTCAATAATCTAGTTTATCCGATTCAGGGCTAGGATTTCATATTGTTCCCAGAGTTAAGTTATGAAATTGTATATTTCATAAAGTGCTAAAGATAGAATAAAAGTAGCTATTTTTAAGATAATGTCTTCTTCCTCAAACCCTCTCACACCCTCCCTTCGGGCAGTGACAAAGTTATGAACCGATTTACTTACCAAAATTGACCTCGAGGGAAGATTTAGCTTTTCAAACACTAAATTATATTTTGACATCTAAATTATTATCTCCTTCAGGTATTCCTAGTCATTTTCACGAGAAACGAGGCATGAAATATTCAGTGAAAGCTCTGTGGATCTTACCTGATGAAGAGCTGTTAACCCATCTTCATTCGTCGAATCAGGACTCACACCAAGCATAAGTAGTCTCCGAACTAAATATAACAAGATTGAATTAAATTAAATAATCATAGCTGTGTAAGACATTGATAAAAAGCAGTAGGAAACATGTTTCGTCCACCGCATTTCATTACGTATATTATCCAAGAAACATAATTAAATGTGTTAACCAGGAATTAACGTGATTCTTTAAAGGCTGAAACTGTCAATTAATATTTATTTTGAAAGCAACAGTTTATTATGAATTACCTCGTATCCTCAAAACCGCTGCCTGTCTTTATAACAGGTAAGCTAATACTTTTATTCAACTTTTTTAAATGAGTAAGAAATTCAGTAGCGTTTCAATTCCAACAATATATCCTACCTATGACTAAAATATATAATATTCCACATTTAAATATATTTGTGACAATAAATATTTCAGATTCGCAAGTAAAAAATTGGGGCTTTAGAGGAAAAAAAAATGAAATTAAAAAACATTCTTTTAACAATAGGATATTTTTTGAAACTTAATTCTTGTTTTCACCATGTATTATGTACACTCTTATTTCTCTAGAGTGGGATAGGGCGGTATCGAAATATTCACTAAAAAAGGGAAGTATCGAAATATTTACTAGAAAAGGGGCACTGTTCAAAAAAGGTTTGGAACCTATGATCTAGAGCAGTGATTCCCAAAGTGGTCTATATGGACCCCCAGGGTTCTATGACGATCTGCAAGGGGTCCACGACAGCAAAAAAATAATTTGGGGGTCCATGAGGTGTAAATGGGGGTCTACGATAGTGGCTCTCATCGAACCAGATCGTGACTAATATTAAAAGGAAATTTAATCAAGTGGAAAATAGACTTACCTATTTAACAGATTTATTTACTAAATTTAATGAGGTTTAATTGCAGTTACAAGGCAACAGCATAAATTTTATTAAAACAAATTCCATTTCAGCATTTCTTGCCAGCATTAAGCTAAAGGAGCATAATTTTGGACATCACCAACATTTAAATGCCCTTTTTTAGATTTTGAAACTAGGTTTGAGAATGTTTTGACTATCGTAGTACCACAGTAGACAATGAATTCATATGGTCACTTTGGAAAAAAAAGTCAGATTATAATAATTAAGCTCTAGGAATATGCACTAACGAAGATGTTAAAGTAAAGTTTAGAAACGATGTCAACAATTTTAGCTTTAAAAAGATATACCTGTTATTTATTCCATATTATGGAATATCTTGAGAAAGTTTTTTAATTGTTTTTCCGATTGAAAGGAGTTTCAGTGCGCTTGCCAACCTCCAAAACAAAAAAGAAAGAAGAAAATACTAGACACCATTAACCGAGGAGATATATTTAGTGTTAAAACCTGGTAAGATTAATGCCAAATGTTAAAATTTATTATATATTGCATCCTCAGATTCCTCCCTCCCTCTAAAAGCTTTTGTTTGTTGCTCTCGGTTATTTTATGCATTAATTATATTTTAATTAACTAACTAGTTAAATTAACCAACATGTGTTTTCTTAAGGTTTAAACTCTTCTATTCTTCACTACAGTTAAAAATTCTAATTTTTTAAAGTAAATAGCTCTATACCAGCAGTCAAAAAGACATTTAAGTTGATAAATTTCACAAATTTGATATTAGGTAAGTAGGGGGACCCGAAACTGAAAAACCTGTCAATGGGTCTATAAGGCTAAAAAGTTTGGGAACCTATGATCTATAGAGCCTCAAAACATGCACAAAAAAATGTCTCTAGCGATAAAACTAACGATGCTTACTAAGCAATGGAGTAAATTAATGCAAGAATAATATAGGATAAAGCAATGACTATATTTTAGGTATATAGGAAATAAAATAATATACAAAACAACCTTCTTCCACGTCGTTTCTAGCAGCTGCTTCTAAAAGCATAACACTCGGCACGAAATGAACTTTGTAAGTCTTCACACTTTTGGGAGTCTTGGGTATGAGATCGACCACTGCTGCACCCCCGGACTTCTTTCTCTTGGTTTGCTGGTATTCCTTCTCGCGCTGGCTCCATCGCTTAAGTTGCTGAAGACGTCTCTTGCGAGCATGTTTGAGACGCTCTTGGGTGCTCATTTTTTCGACCACTTGCATCTCCGATACGAGTTCTGAATGATCGGCCATCATGGGGAAGTCGGATGAAGAGGAAATGTCAATGAAGATTGGATAGGTTCTCAAAGAGCTGTAGCATTTCCTATCGTATGTTCAGACAGAAGTTAATGAATGGTATGGTTTTTGAAAAGGGATCTTCTAGCTTGAGCAATATATTCTTGCAAGATTAAGTTGAAGATGCTTGAAGGCAAATTTTACACAATGGAATGCAGTGAATGTAGAATTGGTTGAAGAATGCGTTTTGAATGCTTTATGATAAAAAAGAAATGAAATATCTGGTCTTCAAGCAAAGTGATAATAGTCGATTCGAGAAAGAATCTGTCATCTCTGGTTTCAAGATGATTTATCCATTTTTGTAAGCACCTGCAATGAAAAAAAGACAAAATTAATGTAGTATATACTTTTATATCCTTCTGGTTAACGAATGAGCGCATTTTTTATTTACTATTTATGTAAAAAATGGTTCTTCGGTGAATTCACAAACACCATTTATATTCCACACACCAACTTTGTACATAATTTTCTTAATTTAAGACAGTAGGGTGAATTTGTTTATCATATACAGTGGCGTACACATGAATTTTTTTAGGTGGGTGTGGCGAGGGTCGAAAATCCACTTTTCTCGTATCATACCTCAATACGCCACCAAAAATACTTTTGAACTTATTGATTGTTGGCAATAAAAAACAGTACAAAATAAATTATTGAATAAAAAATCCGCATTAATAAAATAAGTTATTAAAAACGAATACTTGGAAGTAGCATACAAGGAGGGGTCTAGACCCCTTGACCCCCTTTTCTTTTGTGCACTATTGATCATGTACGAGTAATTCTTGTAAAAAGAAATTTCTGAATCTCCCTTAGTTTCTTACTTACTAAAAGTAAATTCGTGTTTTTCCAATAGAATAAGCATTTTTCACAATTATTCTTGAGTTCTAAAATGCACTTTATTAAACTGATCTTGAAAATATTTGTTTACTCTATTCCGGCGGTTCCTAAACTTTCGATCACTGCGACTCCCTTTATGTATCAGGGTGACATCGCGGACCCCCAAGATTTGAACATCCTTCCCCAACTTAATATTCTTGATCAAAATATATAAGATCTAGTAGAGTTTTTTCATTCGGGACTATTTAGTAATCTAGACTAGTATGGCACATCTTTGAATTTTTGCATGAGGCCTTTTAGAGTCTGTAAAAAAGTGAAATCTCAACGTTGCATGACAGACTCCGCAGACCACAGTTTAAGGACCGCTGCTCTGTTCAATCAAACGTTGTTGATTGACAGTTTATGAATGACGCAATTAAAAGCTACATGAAGGCTGTTGGGAACGAATGTTACAATTTTGAATGAGGGTTAAGTGACAAAGATGACACTTGGATTAACAACCACTCTCAAAACTACTACATTACACCAATGTGAGAAATTTCAGCATCTGCAGATTTAATTTATGGCATAAGAGTCGGAAATTGTGACTCTATAAAAATAATCCTTACCGTAAATTTGTGATCGTGACCCCTCTCGGCACACAGTCAAACTCTAAGCTATTCTAATAAAACTTTTAAAATGAATTATTTCATTCATATCAAGGCCAAAATAATGCATTTAAAACAAAACCTGTTTGTTAAAAATGCTCTGTTAATGTTTTCCCAAGCTGTTGTTTTCATCAATCAAATATTAATGATGTGTTTTATTAATTATGAATATTAACAACATGTTTTTCATTTTTTAAATAAAACTTTATTGTCATTAGTTCTAATAGGAAGAAAAATAATTATGGTCATTTAATTAAAGTCTAGCGTTTAACGCTTAAGAATTATGTACTTTAGCCAGGACTGGGAAATCTAAAGCCGAAAGGTTGCATGGATAGAACTTCAAGAATCCTTTCTTATCACATTTTTATTTATAATATAAGCTAGGCACGTGGTATTCTTCTACAATGTCAAATTTTCTTATTTTTTAAAAGTTTGTAATACTTTACTGACAGAGTTTAAATACTCGTATTATAACAAAATAAATTTTCGAAGGTTGACTGAGTGAATATTAACGTCGTACTGTTCTGCTACACGAGGGTTTTTGGCGACGGACCGCGTAATTTTGAGCCCCGGTCAAGTGACGCGGACGACACCTGAGCTGGCACCCCCTCTCCTAACTACCACACCACACCAACGGGAGGACGTTTGAGCTCTCGACAGATTTAACGTGCATCGCTCCCCTACACGACGGGTCTTTAGTGGTGCTGGGCTCGAACTCATGACACGCTAGCTATGATCCAATGCCTTGACCACTTGGCTACCGCGGCCACTTTCGAAGGTAGGTTGAGGAAAAGATAGTGTAATTTTGATGTATAATTAAGAATTATTTTCATTGGGATGATTATCAATTGCGAACATGAAATTTGATGGACAAGATACAGATGATTTTGATTGAATAATTAAATAGAATATGCCAATATTTTTTTATTTGTATTAAAAATAAAACATTAAAAAAAAATTCTAAGCGGTAAATGAAAAACACGCCCAACTTCCGTGAGCTTAGTTTTTTTTAAAATCTGATTTTAATTTAAGCCACACTGTGAAACAACATTTCGAACCCCTCCAAACTTCCACACCACGTATTTTGAGCCTCGGCATATTTAACGTGTATGAATCCCTTCACGACATTATAGTAACAGGACTCGAACTCATAGCTCACTAACACTAGCTGCAAGTTTGCGACCCAGACCACTCTGAACTGCGGTCACTTAAGTAATTGCAGTGAATAAAATACAGGGCGATTTTTTTTAAAATTGACACTATTCAGGACCACCTCAGGATCTAACACCGTAATGGCACCAAACTTGGCGTGGAGACTAATGATAACATAAAACACAAGATTCCTTAAAAAATATTTTAGTTCCAAAAATAGCCGATAGATGTATTAATGGCACTGTTGTAGCTTACCAAACCGAGGATCAGCATAAAACACGGATATGAAAGAAAAATCCAAATTTATACTCTTATGCAACAACTGCGATAGTAATTTGAGCTATAAAGACATGTAGTTTATCTGTTATTTTGTATATATTACCATTTCTTTTGGAATACATTTTGTATTTATAGTGCCATTTTTAACCCTATTGGCAATTTTTGGAATCAATTTTTTTTTTTTTGGTCAAGGAATCTTACTTTCCATGTTATTGGTTACCGTACCTATCCTGGTGCAATTTTTTCTGTTGGGTCGAGCTACAACTGACACTGAACACAGTTTGAGTCAGTTTTTAAAAAATCACGCTATAGAACTGTTAATAAAATGAAAGCTAGACAATTGAGCTGTATTTTTATTATA
Source organism: Trichonephila clavata (assembly GCA_019973975.1). Classification (NCBI taxonomy): domain Eukaryota; kingdom Metazoa; phylum Arthropoda; class Arachnida; order Araneae; family Nephilidae; genus Trichonephila; species Trichonephila clavata. Next base: position 58,219 of record BMAO01008103.1, read on the forward strand.
GAGCGCATGTGTATAATTACATATTTACACCACACAGAAGTATTCGAACTATTCCCATCTTGTTCTGTCAAAAGTTCTATGATTCTCAAAATGTATCAGCGATTTAAAAGGGTTTTTGAAGTGAAAACTTCTTTAGCGGCGTTGGGCACTTTTTGGTAAGGGAAAATCTTATGAGTTCGCGTGCCTGACATGCTCTGACTGGCGCATGCGCAGTGTGCTGTTCTCCTTAGACACTTTTTGGATGGGTGAAATCTGGTGCATTCGCGTCATTGAAATGCTTATAGCTGTATAACTGTAGCTATACAGCTGACGTATAGTGCTGTGTATATCTTATTAAGTGAAGTTGAACGGATTTAGTGAAAAGTTCAATGTGTATATACTGTGCATTGCTCGTTGCGATTCCGAGAATGGGCAATACATGTTTATGGTTGCCGTTTATATTTCGCCTGGAAAATCTATGAGACAGATACAACAATTTTTATTCGAAAATTTGATGATTTATACAAAAGAAGGTTCTGAAATACCCGAAAAATGATTCTGGTGAAAAAATATGATAATGTACCTATGATTTTAAGTGGAGACTTCAATATTAACTTTGCAGATGATAAAAATCTACCACTAATTTAATTTCTAAATGAAACACTTAATTTAAATATGTCCAATGATCGAAAACTCAGTACAAAATATAAAACGACGATCGATGCGGTTTTTACGCGATACATAGATAAATTTGAATCAAATATTTTCCCTTCTTACTTTAGTTACCATAAGCCTATTGTATCTTTTTTAGAACAAAATGAAATAATTGAAAGTAGAGAAAGTCTAAGTATTGTTGAAATTAATGATGACAACGATGCAAACAATTAAAATGTTAAAAATCAAGTACATTGAAATTTAAGTAAATGCAAATACTATCCATAAATTTTCTGATTGTATATTAATTGTTATTTCAATTGAATTGTATTTATATCTTGTCATGATCTTGCACAGCCCGTAATATATTTGAATAATAAACATGCATTTAGTTGTTGCTCGGATTGTCAATAGATTTGAAAACCAGATTGATGTTGATAATTTTTAATTCAAACATTATGAAATTTCAAATTTTAATACTAAAGGTTCTAAGTTTTCACTTCTATCGGCAGTTTCTATAACTGCCAATTTCTTTCTTTTTTTTCTTTTTTTTTAAAATTGGGAATAAAAGTGTGCGTGATCTCAATAAAAAATGAACTTTAAAAAATCGTATCTTGCGCATCTTACCAAAACGTATAACAATAAGTACATATTAGTATAATCACAGAATTACAAATAGTATTTTTGTCACAAATCATAATTTTGAAACGAATAAATGTGTTGCTTACATCTATGGTTCCGCAGTATCATTAATTGATTAAGGAGGAACTTAGCAGGTTAAAATATATTCAAAGTTTATTAACTCTCTCTGTGCAAGTTGAAACTTTTACACTCTTGTCATTCCGATAAATATGACATTTACAATATTTTCAGTTGGCGCGTTGCCAACCAATAGAAGATGCTACCGCTACAATTTTAAATTAAAATTAGAATGTTTGTGTGTGAATTCAATATTTTTTTAAAAACCCTTAAAATAAATTGGAACGGTTTTTCAGTATATCAAATGACTCTGCATTCCTTTAACTTTTCAATCATCGTTCAGTATTGTTCTGTTTTCTATCTAACAGGAGTTCCACAGAAATAACTTTCTAACACACTCCCACCTACTTCCTTTTCATTAACAGCAAATATACTTATAAGTGAGCGAGCAATAACCGATTAAATCATCATTTACACTCACAATCTTAAAAAGCTGGATTATGCCAACCTCAGACGCCTCTTAAATGGTCAAAACCTTGAAAAATCGGAGGTTGTGTGTGTGTGTGCTTCGAACGTAAGCGAAATGAATTTATTCACCGCTCTGCGTCCTTGACTTTTCAATGGGTCAATAGTAAATGAAAGGGAAAAGGATTTTCCCAAAGATAGAAGGATGGGGAGTGTCTCTGTAAAATCTTGTTCGACCTCTTGCCGCTAATAAATATCCAGAAAGTTCTGAGAATCTTAACTTTTACGTCATGACAGTAATATGTGTCAAATGGAATGGGATAAAGAAAATTTAGATTCTACAAAAAGTTGAAATAACAGCGCAGGAAAAAGGTGGGAAAACTTTATCGCAAAAAAGGCAAGCACAGAAAATACTTTGTACCGAATGGCGATATTTTAATTGAAACTGATAAAATCATAAAAACTGTCATTAAAAAAAATCAGATTTTTCTTAACGAAGTTGTTGTCACATTAGCTTCATGACTGCATCTCTTATTCATTTTTCTACATTTGTTTTAAAATAATTCAGTTTGTTCAATCGCTCAATTATTTCTATCGCTTTGTGATGCAACAACCCTAGCCTAAAAAGAATAAATTAATAGGGGAGGGGAGATTCTAGGAGGTAGAAATGTTTAAATCCAGACATGCTTTTCCACGAATTAAAATCTTTATTTATCCCGATCCACAGTTTAATTCTAGAGCAGTAATTTAAATAACCGTTATTATAGTTTATTATTGATTATGAGCATTATGCATTGGATGTGCCACTCAGAAAAATTTCTTTTCAATTATAGATCTTCCAAAACTAGATAGCATTATCGTGCTGCAAGATTAAAAAAGGTTTTATATACAATTCTATAATTTAGGCAAAATTAACGATGAACGCATGATAAATGTCCGTGTTTTCCTTTGAATGCAAAACTGACATTAGACTTGTTGCTGTACTTATAAAATCCAGATAAAATTTTAAATTTTGTGATATATATATATATATGTAATATATATAAAAAAATGGATGTTTGTATATATGAAATCGCTTCACTCCAACACCGTTCTACCGATCACTATGAAAATTGGCATGTATATGGTTTTTTTTGTGGAGAAGGTTTTTGTGCTATTCTGTTTGTTGCAGCTCCCCACCAGGTGGCGCTGCAGTATATCACTTTATGCACCACTCAATCAATCGCCAACTTGCCAAAAATGATGTTAACATTTCTCTGTTTCCATTGAATCCCTATTAAAATGTAAGGAACGGCGTTGCTTGCGAATATTACAATTTTAACATAAAATAAATACAACAGAAAGTAATAATGTTTTCCACATCCAGATGTAAAGTATTTACAGTCTATTTTAAGCGTTCATTACACGAAATTTGTAACAATGTGTTACTTTTGCTGTTTTCGAAAATCGACGCACAAGAGAATTACGGGGCGTTATAAATATATATATAAAAAATCCTTTTTATCAGCTACTAGATTTACAGACTTAAAATTTTACAAATGTAGTTTTTTTTGTTGTTGTTGTTTAGCTGAGATATGCAAAAAGCTTTTTTGTTTAATTTGTAATGCACGTAAAATTAACTCCCCCCATTAAAAACTTATTTATCTTCAATCTGTATTGTTTAATTTTTCTAACAATAAATGCCAGTCTAAAGGAAATATTTATATACATTTTTAGCAATGTCACAATTATAGGTGAAGTCTTAGTAGACATTAATGTACAAAAATTAAAATAATAGATGCTTAAGATTAACTCAAGTTTTATATAATTGGATTAACCACTAATATTAAAAATGAAGAAAAAAAAATACAATCGAACCTCTGTTTATTGAAGTCGCTAAATCCCGGAAAAATGTTCGTTAGGTGGAAAATTCGCTAAATAGAGATTTATGTTTCAATTGTATAATTTCTTGTTTTCAAGAAATAGCAAGCAAAATAGATGTTCGTAAAGTGGAGGTTCGACTGTATTTATTTCGTAGAAATTCAATTTTTTCACAATATTTCCCTGGAAGAAGTTATGTGTGTTTTGATCTATACCACCTATGATCTATACCGACATGAAAGAATTATTCACAGAAGAATTGATTTTTTACTGCTGAATTTTTATGCGTGAAAATTCTTTATCCGGAAACCCATTCTAGAAAGAATAAAACCATGCTCGTTTCCTTTTTTTCAATTTTGGGCCTTAATATATACTTTTTTGTTGATATAAAATGAACCTGACGGGGGGGGGGGGGAGTAACGGGGTAATAACGTGAAAATTCCTTCTTGGTGGATTTTCCGATAAATTAAACATGTAAGTATAAAAGTGTAAGTTGTAGTTGTTTTGTCCATGCAGTGAAATCAAGTGGCACCGAAGGCGTCCAAAACAGCCCTTGCTGTGCCGGCGACCTTTGTCGAATAAGGTAGTTGATGGTTCATGAGGGTTAGGTCTATGTTGTGGAGTTTAGTCAAAATAGAAGGACAATTCAAAACACGATTAGGAGAAAGCTGAATGTCAGGACAGTCAAGACAATTGTTCTAACTTCTTTGGCCATCAGGGGATATTTTCATCCCTCTAAAGTCTTTCTTGTACGTGGTCTGGTTTTGGTGGTTGAAATTATGCGGTTACAATTAAGGTCTGCAATGAAGTAATTCTTAACTGGATGGGAGGGAAGTTTATGTTTGACTATTTATTGCATCTCAGCAAGGGTAAGGCTATTGGAAATTTGAGGGGAATTTCGGGCCTCTTTGGCGAGGTTATCAGCGTGCTCACAGCCGAAAATAGGGGAGCGAATCAATTGGATCTTCCTATGAGTGGTAGATGGGAAATGAAATACCTTCCGCGGACCAACAGGCAGAAGTCCAACCTATACGGCTCTGGCAAATTTAATTTCCATGATCAGTGAAATCTATGTGGCTCTGTCATTTAACAAATCTCGCACACAAAATACATTGGACTAACTCGAGATACAGAACTGAGATTTTCACAACACATCTCATAAATCTCAAATAAAGCCTTAAAAAAGCTAAATATTTTGAAAAGACTGTGTGGCGCCTCTTGAGGCTCAAGTCGAAACATCTATGTCTCCCCTGTTAGGCCAATTATAGAATATACCACGCCCATTTGGGCATCAACTTCTTCCTCTGCAATAGATAAGATACTGTTCAATACAGAGCATCCAAAATCATTATTAGAGCTGCTTCTCCAACAAATAACGTTGAAACAGAGAGTATGGCCTAACTCCCTTAAATAATAGAAGAAAATTGGCCACCATAAGATTCACTAACAAAATTCGAAGCCTAGCAGACCGGCATATCTCCAGCAAAACTTTTAGGCAGATACAGACCGAAACGGTCCTCAACTCTTCAACATGACCATGTAATAAGGAAAGAAATTCACCTCCAGCATAAAGATATTGATATAATCAAAGAAACTCTTCTGTCCCTCTTTACAAGCAAAAATCAATTTCAATCTATTAGAACCTTGTAACAAAAAGGAGTCAGCTGCACTGCTCAAGCAGAAAGGAATCGAGGAGCTTTCGAATTCGGCCGAAAACGTGTAAGTTAACGTGGCACTATAAAGCAACACGAAGTCTATTGATAACGGACCTTGTAATTTTGAATCATTGGTCAGGTGACGAGGACGACAACAGAGCTGGCACACCTTTTTTCAAACCACACCACGCCAACGGGGGAGGACGTTCAGCCCCTCTACAGAACGGGTCTTCAGCGGCAGTAGGCTCAAACTTATAATCTTAGCCACTAGGCAGCCGTGGCCAGTGAATATAATGGATTCTCAATGACAAACATATTGTGAAGATTTTTAGATGAATGTGTCGTCTAGAGCAAAAATTGTTTTTTTGAAAGTGCTTGTATGAAACTGCAACCATATAACATTTCCAAATAAATATCTAAAAATAATACACAGTATTTTTTTTTTCTCGAATCTAAGCCGCACCCTACATTCTCAATACATTTGTGAAAAAATAAAAAAATAGTGTACAATATGGTTTATTAATATACAATGTTTACAAAATTTAAATAAATTTTAAATGAGGACCCTATGAAGTAATGAATAATTAATTTTACCAGTTTTGGAAGTTTAAGTTCTTGAACCTGTAATTGCTCTAACCCTCAGAATGAGCACTTTCCCCCATCCAACGAATTTTTCCGCGTTCGATTCTAAGCCGTATCCGATTTTCAGCAGCATTAACGTTAGAAAAAAGTGCGAGTTAGATGCGAATAAAATATGGTAATTGAGTGGGTGAACAGGATGCTCTACCATTTCTCCAAAAAACGATTTAATGTGTTACTATCGATATTTTAAAGTCTGCAATTCCAGTCCGGTCCCTCTTCCGGCAAAGAAAAGAGAAGGCCGGACGTATTTTTCCAATTGAGGAACGGAAACATCCGTTGCCTCTTTCATTATTTGAGGAGAAAAATTTGGCAACGTTCTCCGCACCGTTTACAAACGAGTCATAGATCAAAGATCGATGCCTTTGTTGACGGATTAGGCAAGTTCACATCTGTCTGCAGCGTTCTGAAAGCTCCGACACAATACAGGAAAGTGAGTACCACCTCCTCCTGGAAGTGATGGAGTTCCTGAGACTTGGTGTAGCAAAAAATGCAGTCAATCAGGTGTAATTTCGCCCACAAGGGAAGTGATAAAAAATGTTTCAGGTAATGAGAACCACGATTCACCTGCTCAAAATTATTCGAGAATTGTAATGAGAGTTAAGTGTATTTCTTTTCCGTCATTTAGAACAAAAGTAACCGTTTCCAAATTAGTGACAAAATATTCGTAAGATTGAAGAAGAAAATTTATTTTCCAACAAATCTTAAAGGAAGCTCACGGCAAAAATATTTAAAATAGTTTATAAGTCTTATTAAGTTGAAAAAAAATTTCTGAAATACAAATTATAAGAAATCTTATTTTACAGAATAACAATTTGAAACTAATTCTTTGAAAATAAACTTCAAATTTTCAACATTTAGTTAAAACCAAATTTTCTGATACATTTTATAATTAATATGACAAAAATGTTTAGAATAAAGATATATCATAATTTGATTCGTGAGAGAACTTTGCATGTTTTTCACCCAAAAAACAGTTCGCTTTTCATTTAAATATGTTCAAAACAATTCAGTAATATAACATATAAAACTTCTAACAGAATTGATTTTTTAGCAAAAATTACAAGAATATTTAATGTCAAAGTCCTATTTTGAGGCTTTTCATAAATTTATATTCCAATGAAGGAAATTAAAAACTCATATGACACATTTTATAAAATGAATTTGTTGCAGTATGAAATATCGTATTCACTATTAAAATATGGAAAAATCAGCAAAGAATTCATTCGATTCTCATTATTTTTACACTATAAGCCACTGATTAACACTTTTACAATTAAACTACCAATCCTATTGCACCTTTTCGTTTGTATGTACATTATTGAATCATCTATACCATTTCGCAAAAATATAACTTCCGTAAAATCCAGTGCATAACGCACACCTAAAATTCAAGCTAAATTTTTCTTAAGACTGAAGTTTAAAAATTATATTAAAGAATTGAAAAGAAAATGAGTGTGCATATTATGCACAACACAAAAAGCATCAAATTAATATAAAGGAATTTTAATGGAATTTTATACGAGTCCGAATAATATTTTTTAAATTTAACTTCTAAGCATCCAGGAATCAAAATACTACGCTACAAAAACAATAACTATTTATTATAATTATTTTTCTTTCTTATTGAATATTTTTTTTACAATATTTAGCTTGAGGTAAGAAAATTTAAGCTTTACTCGAGCGGGGGGGGGGGGCTTAGGCAGCAGGAAAAGTAAAAAGTACAGAAACAATAAAGTCAGAATAAGAGATGAAATTTGAAATAAGAACGCGAACCTCACATCTGAACTATATTTCAAAGATAAGATTTCAAGATTTGGAGGGAGACTCCAGGAGTTTTTTTCAAAAATCTGACAGGAATTTTAAGAAAATTGTTATCAGCTATAAATCCACGTAAAATGAATTTAAAAAAATGAAAATACCCGCTTTTCAGAATTATAATCAAGCAGACAAATATACGCGTTGGAACATTTTCTTATTATACTCTCAATCCATCATCAGAAAGACGACAAGGCAGTAGTTTTCACTTTCTCACAATTATCACCTGATGCAGCTTCCCTTTCCCAAAGAAAATAAAAATTCAAATTAGAAGATAATATCAGACTATTATCAACATTTTAGAAAACAAACGTGGGCGATAAGCACAGGGAGTGTAATAAACCAAAAAACAACAGAAAGTATTCTTAGATATTATATACAAGAACGTAAATAAGAGCGATGGACAAGTTATTACCTCCTCGAAATAAAAAGGTAGGCTGGCTCATTAAAATCCCACGACGTCATTCAGGTCTTCTGGAGATGGAGGGGAGCACCCCAAACAGGACATAAACAAATCTTATGGAAAAGTTAAAGGGCTCTTGTCTAAAGACAGGTTTTTCTCTTGGTGGCTGACTACCAAATTTATGAGTCAATGTCTTTTGGTTTCTAATCTGGTTTTGTACGGTTGTGCTGTATGTATACTGCTGATAAATTCTCCTCCTTGGTGAGGTTGTAAATTAATTTTATTCCACTAGCAAAACACCAAGATAAAAGAACAACAAAGCGGATTTTATATATCTTTCGTTTTTCCGTTTGGGGGAAAATTCTTTTGTTCCTGGAGGGAATAAATAATTTTGTATAAGGCTACTTTTTTCTTGCACTTAACAGCAAAAGAAAAGCGGGGAGGGGAAGAAAAAAACGTGACCTGTTTAAAAAGTTATAGAGAGCACCTTTTCCTTTTTATGTGCTTAGGTCACCTTGACATTCCCGCTGCGAAGACGGCTGCACGCAATTCGAAGCTTTTTTTAATTAAGACACAAAGTGAGGCAATTCGAGTGATGAATGACTTAAATGGAAAGGCATGTCAACCACTGCGTTGTATCGGATAATTTATGCAACAACATTAAGTTGCTTACAACGGCAATTTTAGATGGCAAAAAAACACACATTTCATTGTTCTTCAAGTGGCATTTATCTTGTACGATGACATTTAAGATCTACAATTAACAATCGCAGAATTCAAATTTGTTGTAAATAAAATTTCAACCAGAATGTGTAGGACGGTTTCATTTTTAATTGTTTCGAAATTCATATAGCTACACGTCAAAATCATGTGTTTGATCCAGTAAATAAAAGAGTACTTTGTTTTGATGGCAACATTTTCACCGAAAATAACATACTTGTGAAATAAAATTCAAAATTTTTCTCTTTTCTCAAATTGTATTTAAACAAAATTTAACAAGATCATTGTCAGAACTTTATTCAATAAAAAATTACAATTGGAGTAATTTCTATGGGGTAATTGAAGCAACGCAGGGAGCAAAACTGTAAGGTAATCATCACAGAAATGTCAAATTGTTTAATCACGTCACACTAAGTAAAAATACAGGATATATTGGCGATATATTTCATAATTCTAAGCCCGGTAGAGGGACGAGGACGACACCTGAAATGTCGTAAATGAGTGTTTTATTAACATGACCCTATAAAGCAATGTGACGACAAAATGCAACGGACATTGCAATTCTTAGACACGGTCAAGTGACGAGGACAACACCTGAGCTGGAACCACCACTCCGAACTTCCACACCACACCCACAAGAGGACATTGAGCCTCGACAGATTTAACGTGCATTAGACCTTCAACAACGCGAGTTTTTCAGTGGCACCAGAGTGAGTGAATATTAACGTCGCCCTGATTAGCAACACGAGGGCTTTTGGCGATGGTCAGTGTGATTTTGAACCATGGTCAAGTGACGCGGACGATACCTGAGCTGGCACCCCTCTCCTTACTACCACACCACTCCAACGGGAGGACGTTTGAGCTCTCGACAGATTTAACGTGCATCGCGCCCCTACACGGCTGGTCTTTAGTGGTACTGGGATCGAACTCATGACACGCTAGCCATGATCCGATGCCTAGACCACTCGGCTACCGCGGCCACTTCAGTAGCACCAAGCCTTATGGTAATGACACGCTGGCCACGAACTCGTGCCCATGATCATTATCACGACTACTGCAATTAAAAAATAAAGAAAAACATCACCAATTTTCTCATTAACATTACATGCCAAATAAACGAAAATCGGATATTTAATTCTATAGCAATCGGAAAATTGATTTTGTTTTGTTTGTACACGCAAGGATTAATTTTATAATTTCCAGTGATTTTTCTCAAAAAAATTCATATATATACATATATCGTTCTTACATGTAAGTTTTTCCTTAAAAAAAATCTTTTTTTACATTCATCTCTTTGAGGGAAACCTTTCTTTTCATACTTTAATTTATTAACTGTCTGGTGCAAAATACCCGTGTGTTAGTTTTAGGCCTTACTTTTCAACATGGCTCTGTTTTTTCTACTATGTCGAAAATTTCTGCTGTAAGGGGAAGGTGAATCCGCAAAGTATACTTAATTTCGCTGGTTCTAATTCAGCGACAGCTTTAGAAATCATAATAGGTGTCCATTTTAGCCAGCTCTTTTGGTTTCTTCCCTTTAAAAAATTTTACCTCTGTTTCATGTTATGCATATTTTTAGCGCGTTTTTCACGTAGTGGAACAAAAGCGCTATTAGGACGCAAATTTCGTCTTCGTTCCATATTTTGTCGTGCCTTTTTCTCAGCCAATAAGCAACCAATTGACATCGGGTTTTCGGCATTTGGCCGCATTAGTGCCCTAGATGAGCCGAATCATATTTAAATTTTCCCATAGTTTTCCCGAATTTTCCTATTGTAAAATACAACATGTGAAAAACGCGCTAAAATTACTTGGCCATGCCAATGATTGATATCTTGTTATTCAAATCTCGTACAATATTCATTTCCAACATTTATTTTCTAGTTATGTATCTTAGAATCCGGTTTCTATCTTTTAGCTTTGTGGGTTGTATAATTTTGTCTTATTATTTCATTTTATTATACTATATATATATATACAGTCGACTCTCGATAATTCGAAGTTGGAGGGACCAATGAAAAACTTCGAATTATCAAGAGGGTAGAAAAAAAACTCCCAAAATACACGAAGAGAAATATTTTTAACACATTAAAATTTGAAACTATGTAATAAAATAACAATTGTTCATATCAATGAAATTATTTTGAAGTATTTTTAAAAAGTACATATTAAATGTAAAGTATTATATAAATAAAGTATAAACTAATACAGAATATTATACAGAATGTAATATAAATAAAGTATAAATATTAATACAATTAATATAATTAAAGTATAAATATTTTAATACAATTAATATAATTAAAGTATAAATATTAATATAAATAAAAAATATAATTAAAGTATAAATATTATACAGAAGTTAAAAGTCCTGTATTAAAATAATACATTCATACATAACCCTACGCATCTCTTCTTCACAATAACGGACCATCCTTTCCGAACACATGAGTAGCAAGGCCATGAGTTTAACGAAAGATATTAACAGCTGACAACAGGTGCGGTTGGACTATTTTTCACTTGAAGAAGGAAAGCATTAAAAGCGTCTTTTTATCTGAGGAATAGGAAAACACAAAAAAGGGGTAGTAGACAGATGGTCATCAAAGTTGATACTTTTCAGGGGGAGACACGCCGAGAAAATACAAAGCAAAACTTGTAAGCTCCAAGCTGTTTTCTACAGGACTGTACACGGTAGTAAATGTCTGAATTGTCGAGAGTTTTATAAGATATCTTCGAATTATCGCGTGTTGTAGTCTGACCAGCCACAGATTTTACCTTCGAAATATTAAGTGTACCAAACCGCATTGTTTTAGTTTGAAATATCAACAGTTTTTCTAGGGACTGAGTATATACCTTGAATTATCGAGAGGTTCGTATTATCGAAGGTTTAAATTATCGAGAGTCGACTGTATATACACCAACTACTATAATTACCAACATTTACATTTGAAAATTATTGCAAGTAAATGACAGCAAAAGAGCTACAATTAACTTATGCGTGTTAGTTCTTTTATACCCAATAAAGTTGTTTGTGAAAAAAATAATAATGGTTTTTTGAAAAACACTGGTCTATCGATATAGGTCCATCAATTTCTTGCCTTAAAGGAAATTGAAACAAATATAAAAATTTACATTTACAAGAATATTAGTAATATATGGCATCAAAGTTCTGTTTTCTCTCCCATGCCGAATTCATCCTAAAACACGATAGGAAACATTTATCCAGAAAAGACAAAAAGAAATCCACGCAATTATCTTTCAACAGCTGTCCCCACACTTTTTCTGGTCAAAATCAAGCCAAATATCAACAGTAGGTGCACCGTAGACAAGGTGGGGCCGGGAAAAAAGGGGGGGGGGTCCTCTCCAGATTGTGGAAGACGGATCGGTTGAATGAATCGTGTAAACACCCCACTGGAATACAATTAAAAATCTCGGACGTTTGGAAAGCGAAACGCCCGACTTCGAAACCGAAACGAGATGTGTGAAGGGGGGGGGGGGTAGCGCGTGGGTCGCTCGGACAAAAAAAAGGGTTAGGTGGTCGTTTGAGTGGGCAATAAATGAAAACGATAAACGGATGCGCGGGCCGCCTGGCCCCAGATTGGGGTCAATAGAGTTATTAAAAGTGAGGGACGAGTTCAATGTGTGCAGCCAACACCCTCTACAGTTCTGATATATAGGGTGTTGCATATAACACGTAGTTATTCTTTTAATGCTTTGATATAGTTTAACTTTTACAAAAGGACGTGATGTTGTGAAATCTTTATTTCGGGCAATATCGAGTTCTTGAATTTGTTCAATTAATGTCATTCTAAAACTACACAGTTGTGATGGACTGTCTACTGTGGTAGAAAAAATAAGGATTACTAACTTTTTATATTTCTTTTATGAAATACGAAGAGAAGTTGTTATTACTTATGCCACCTGATCGACAGGAACATCAGATCAAGGCCCACGAATTTCGTCGCGGCTACATTTATGCCTGTCGTTAGCCGTAGCTTTGAGCACCATGCAGGAGAGAGAGTGCAATTTTGCTCGATTTCACCCCGATTTTGAGGGGGAACACCCTGGGGACGAAGAGAAGTTTTTGAGGCTAATAGGAGATTTAATTAATTATTAGCTTCTTTCCTTCATATCTAAAAAACCAAAGTTTGACACAGTCAGGACTCGAACTTAATGTCCAATAGCTACGAACTCGACTCTGCGATCCGGTTATTGGGCTTCATTTCCAACAGTGCGGTGAAAGTGTGGAATAATAATCAGAAGAAGAAAAAAAATTATTATTTATACATTTTAAAGTGTTTTAAGGAAAAGGCATGAAACAATTCTGCAACTTTTTCATTCTCTGTCATATATTTCTTTCCCAAAAGATCTATTTCGTTACTAATATATGTTTACTACTTTATACGCATACATAAGAGAAAGTGAGGAAACACAGAGCTTAATCTTATTTAAAAATATAGATAACTGGATAGATAACAAATTAGAACAAACAAACAAACAAAAAACTGAACATTATGTCATAATTCCTATAATTTTCTACCAAAATTATTCAAATGATTTGTTTGCAGGAGTAGTGTTTTTTTAAAAATGGAAGTAAGAGTTCTAAAGTAATTAATTGCACACACACATTTCTGATAATTATAAGTACTAAGTTGTTCTTTAAGTCTACATGTTATGTAAGTGTACACTTACAAAGATCCTTGATTGGCAACGAAACTAAACATAAAAAAAAGGTATCAGTCTCGTTTAAACGCGGATAGTTAAAAATGATTTTTTAAAAAGTTAATAATTCAATTATAATTGAAATTTAAGGAGATTCAAATCAAAAACTTCATTTGCACGTATTTTTAATTAGTATTTTAATTAATGCAAATTCTATTTATAAAAGTTGATTTTTTTTTTCGAACTTTTTATTTTTACAAACAAGTTTAAATTGATATCTAGAAAATATTCATAGAATTTTAAATTAGCTTCAGATTACAAAGGTTCGTTGTACCAATTTTTAGATGTATTATTCTTCGCAAAAATTTATTTTATATTAATAACTTTGTCACTGTGTATTTGATTAAAAAAAACTAATAGCAATTCACAAATAAAATCAAACTCAGCAACTATTTTTAAATTGAGAACACAACTTAAGTTTTAAATTTGTAAAGTTTATGAATTTTTCCCCCGATCAGTAGATTTATTATAAGCCTTTCTTCAATCCGTTTTAGAATAGAAAATACAGACTAAGATATAAAAATCAAAAGAATTGATTTTGATTTTTTCCCTCTAGCAATTGTTTGAAAATAATTCAATTCATGGATTCCGAAAGCAGTGGGAAAAAAAATACACGATATTAGATTGCAATTAAAATACAATAACCCGGACAACTGTTCTCAAAGTTCGTATTACTATCAAAGAAAATCCCAGCAAGATCGATTAAAATGTACCAAAAATGTTCTTTCCTGCAGCGATCTCACAAAATCTAATAGAGCTGTATTTAATGGTGTACAGTATGAACTTCCATTTCACTCTATTAGCAACACTTTCCAGTGTTCACTTATCCGTATAATCCACTTCACACCATGCTTCACTTCACTTCAAATGACTGAAACAAAAAGGGAGTTGCCACAAGGATAAAATTCCCATAACAGCCCTGTATTCCTTCACTGATAATGACCTTTCAAACACATTAAATTGTTCCAAAATTCTAGAAATAAGAAATTATATACATCACCTTTTTTACGTTAAAAACTATATTCAACAACGATACACTGTTGAATGAGAAGATTCTGTTATTTCTTAAGAATGCAAGGGGTAAAAATGCTTTCTTCGATTGGTTTAGTGAGAGTACTTTAACCAATAAATGCGTTTTGCAGGAATTTTTCTAGAAGGCTTATATTGTTTTAAAGTGACTTGAACAAGAGTATATACAAATTATTGGTTTTAAAAAAAAAAGCAAACGATTCTAAACAATCGGCATTTCCCCCTAGATTTATCAACTTTCGTAAAAATTTGAATTATTACCGCGAACTTCTAAAATTTTCGCCCTGGTTTTTGAAAGTCAAATTATAGGTGAAAGGTATTTTTTAATATCGTATTTCAAGGTAACACAAGGGCGAATCTCAATTCTGAATCATGGTCAGATGACGATGTTGACGTCCGAGTTGGCACCTTACTATTTTCAACACCAGACTAATTACTGGAAAATTATGCCGTGCACAAAAATACTGTATGTATTAGTGTACATATGCTTTCATTTGCTTTATTCAAAAAAGGGCTTACAAATGTTCAATAGGAAGATTGAATGGTTTGAATTAACGTGTTTCTTGAGCTGGATGAAAATGTTACACAAAAATGTTAATGAATATAATATTTTAAACTTCTATCAGATGAGATGGCTTGATTGGTTGTTGTTAATGCAGCTTTAATCAACAAAGATTATTGGTGAAATCTTCAAACAAACCGAGCTCCTCAAAAAAAGGCTTCGAGCTACAAACCGATGCCTCGGGAGACAACTACCCATGCAATCAGCCTTTATTAAACAAATATATTAGCATTTGCTTTTTTTTCAAAAAATGCGCATACGAGACGGACTTCTTGACACCATAACTGACATTCCTTCCATACCACACCAACAGGAGGACTTGAGCCTAGTAAAATTTAACCATTAATGCCCACCCAGTAGCACACACAAGAACTTTTCAAGCGGGGGTCCAGACTCTGAAGTCCACCACTCTCGTATCATACTCCAAAACTGCCCAACATATTCCTCTGACTTTGTCGATTTTCGGGAACGAGAAACAGTAAAAACTTAGTAACCGATTAAATAATTAGCATTAATTATAAAATTAATTATTAATGACAAATACTTTACTAAATTTTACGTACTATATACATAGGATTATAATCAATCGGGGAAAAAACAAGGGCTTTGGGGGGGGCGGACTCGAGGATCCCCCTAATATGCACACTTATTTTGAAAAAACAGGCAAATATATATATTTTTTTTATTTAAGAAAACACATTTTAAAACCCTGTTTTAGACCCAAAAAATCAATAAAATTTTTTTGTTTTAATTTTGAATTTTTATCCACACATCGCAGATAAGAGCTGAATATTGCAATTTTGCACGTACATCGATTTTTACCTTTCTCTGCGAATAGCTATTTCGAAGAATCCTTTTTATCGAGAGAAATATTTACTTATACTTTTTCAACATAAATAATACTAGTATTATTTGTTCCAAAAAATTACTGAAAACTTTCTTTTATCTGATACATTGGAAGCAAGATGCAGTACACGCCCCCCCCCCCCATTACGTACATAACAACTCCTTTCTCTTACCTTTTTCCTCTTTGTTTATCCTTTTAGCACAAAACACAGCGTAGTATTTTGTGGGAGATTTTTTTTGGTGGTACAAAACTGGAAAACGACGTTCCTTTAGCTATAGAATTCTAGAAGAGATTCTGGTATATACCTAATTTTATATATTATATATATATATATATATATATATATATATATATATTTGTATCGCTATGATAATTTATGTAGAATAAGCCTTTCTACTAATTTACTTTTGAAATCTAAACTTTTTTTCACCTCAATTTTTTTTTATATAAAACATGCGTTTCAATTGCTTATGTCTAGCAGATGAAAGAATACTTTATAAAATTTATCTTAATTTACAATAAACTTCATCTAAATTTACAAAATCACGACGACGCGGATCGCAGTTTCACGAGCACAGACGACGATCGCTTATATTATAGTGTTAAAATACGACTTCACTCGAATTATCTCGTTTGTGCAGTTTGGTCAGTTTAGCGTGATCGAATTAACTCGATTGTGCATGTTTTTGGGGTTAAAGTGCATTAGTCCTTCCATACGACGGGTCTTCACAGGCACTAAGACTTGAACCCGCGACTCGATAGGGATGATCATAAGTTCTCCCCTCCCCCCTCAACCAATTAGCTACCGTGCGGTTACGGCTCTGGAAGGCAACCTAAAGTATCTACAGTCGGACCCCGATTTAACGAATTTCGCTATTTAATAAATTTCTCTTTCCCCGATTAAAATGAGGACAAAAAAACCCTATTTAACGAATAACGAACACCAAATTAAATTATTCCAACAGCTGGAAAAAAAAATTTTTTTCGGTAATTTGTATTAGAAATTAAGTATTTGTATTATTTTTCGTGTTGTACTTTTTTTCCCCGAACAGAGAAAGGATTTTTTTGTAAGTATCAAATTTCGATGGGGAAGGGTGCATATGATTTATGAGTGCAAATTATAGTGAGATTTGAATAGGACAGAAAACCCCCATCTTATCTCATCTCACTCCACAACGCAAGGGACATTTTACCGATTATGTTACTTTAGATGTGGCGGACAGTCTATCTGTGCAACTGAACTTCAGGAATTTGATTTGTCGTAGCCGATGAATTCTGATGCAGAAATTGGCAATGAAACTTATCAAAACTACTACATTTTCTAATGCTCTACATTGTTTGGAAACTGTGGAAACATACCTCATGCAACAGGATGTAAATGACGCAGTGCTTTCTTCTCTGCATAAAGTCGACAAAAAATTATTTCGAGCGAAGAATCAAAAAGATTATCCACAGCATCCATTAATCAGTATTTTAAAATTTCCAATTAACTGGTGCGTAACAATTCACTAATAGTATTTTTAGCTTTTGGATAAAAAGCGAGTAATTTTTAGCAATGGATATTTTTTGTGTAGTTGCTAATAAAAATTTCCAAAAGGTAAGTGCACAAAAATTTTGCATTTTGTTTGGACCCCGATTTAACGAACAAAATGTTCGGTCCAGATGAATTCGTTAAATCGGGGTCCAACTGTATTTTGTTACATGGTAAAAAATTAATATATATAAATCCACTAAAAATTTCCCTATTCTTTATAAAAACGAACCGAGAAGTATGTGTGTATCGTGAGATTTTAATAAAACTCTTATAAAAAAAAACAAGTAGATAAACGACAGTTATTGATCCAAAAGAACTTCCGACTATAGTTTCCATAACAAAGAAATAAAAATTCACGAAAAAAAAATTAGGTTAACTCAAAAGTAGACACAAACAAAGCAAAGGGTTAAAAAAAGAAAAGACAAACAGCCGTTGGAAAAAATTTGCGCATCATTGCGTTATCTGTAAAGATTGAATGATTTATGGGAAAACAGCGGGGAAAAGACGGAATTCAATTGTGAATAGTATTCAATTGTGAATCACATGTAACCAATGATTGGGTCGTGTTGAAGTGAAATGAGTATTGACAGTGACTTCATCATCCCAAATAAATTCTTTTTCACTCGGCACAAATCTTTCTCGGAGTAGAAAATGAATGTCAAGCAATGAAAAGCATTTTTAAAGCATCTTTATCCGGAAAGAGCGATTAATGCTTCATGAATCCGAAATAAAAGGAAGGCTTAATATGATGAAACTCTTTTCATAAATTGAAAATGAGAGGATGTTAAGATTAAATGAGTCCCTTTAATATCAATTTAATGATTTTTTCCCCTTAACATTACATTGCTCAACAAATTAACACGATTCTTTAAGCATCAAATTTTTGAATAGACTTTATATAAATACAAAAGGGTCTAGAGATGAAAAGAAATACTTTGTTTTTACTTGTTCTTTGCAAAAAGGGCAGTTGCATACAAAAATTAGGGGGAGGGGGAGGATGGCATTTGGTTTCGGAAAAGAACGCAATTTTGTTCAGCGTTGAACAGGATCTGGAAGAAAATTAATTTCAGTAAAGCAATGAGTGTTTTTTTTAAAGAAATAATTCTTACTATGAAAAAGTGTTTAAAAATTTTCTTTACTCAATGGTAAACACAAACAATAACGCATACATTGCCATAGAAAAAAAATTCCAATTGAGCGATTGAGTGTTTACTAACGTCGCATTATAAAGAAACACGATGGCTTTTTTCGATAAATCTCGTAATTTTGAACCACTGTGAAATGACGAGGACGATATTTGTGCAGCTACCCTATCTCCAAACTACCACAGTCCACCACGGGAAGACTTTAAGCCTCGACAGATTCAATGTGTATCAACCCCTCTACACGATTCCTTTTTCAACGGCACTAGGGCACCAGCCACGCGCAAGTGACCATAACCATTAGGCTACCGAGGCCATCAGAGTGGGTAAATCAAATTCTTTCGGAGCATAAGGCGTTGGTCAAGTTTCCAGATTTACAGTGTTATCACTTTACTGAACTCTGTTGTGTGTGTGGGGGGGGGGGGTAAAACCTTTCCAAGATCAACAATTTCGTATTAGTAATGCACCTCAACATTCTTATTCCTTCCCACAAGACGAGAGCAACCCCTGGAAGGTACTTCATTCTTCCATTATTTCGTCCGAACTTGCAAATTTTTAGCCAGTAACCCGAGACTTCACCACCAGATCATTACAAAACAATACATAAATACCCAAAAGAAGTTTGAATAATAATTTTCAAATTGTCAAAAAATGCAAAAATCCGGAGCGTGCTTTTTAAAAAAAGATAATATATATTACAAAATAATACCTGCTTAACTCAAAAGCCTAGTTATAAGTTTTAAAAAAATTAAAGTAACTTTTACATTTTGTGGGTTTAAATCAAATAGATATAACTTTTAGGCAAAAATCATATTCCTGAGCCAAATATAAATTTTCGAGATTTCTTTTGAAACTGCTTGAAGCACAGACGGACATAAGAACAAAGCCGGATATGCTCGACAAAGTTCAAATCCGGGCTTATTACAGGCTGTGTCGCTACTAGGGTATTAGCATTCTGGAAGAGATTTTAAGAAGGGTGTGTGATGCGTGGGTGTGCAACACACAGAACTCTCCGAGTTGAAGCAAAATGAACCACACATGGTCTTTGTGACATAAATTTGACATGGGACTCAAAAAAGACAGAAAAAATATTTTTCATCCTGGCTGGTTTGACAGACTACAATTTTAATGAATGATGCACAA
Organism: Trichonephila clavata; assembly: GCA_019973975.1. Taxonomy (NCBI): domain Eukaryota; kingdom Metazoa; phylum Arthropoda; class Arachnida; order Araneae; family Nephilidae; genus Trichonephila; species Trichonephila clavata. The sequence goes on from BMAO01008103.1 coordinate 78,084, forward strand.
AAGTTGCTTTTTCTATGGACTAAATTCATGACGGTTACATAATAATATAAACACGTGTTCTATATATTTATATATATATATACATTGAATTCAAAACGGACAATAAACTATATATATAGCTCGTACTTTTTATTCTATTTGTAAAACTTAGGTAAAATTTCAAATTGCATAATTGGGTAAAGATGCTCAAGAGTTATAAAAAGAAATTTCTGCAAAAAGATTTTAAAATTAAAGAAAAAAAAGTCTTGTTTTATACATGCAATTTTAAATAAAGTGACAAATATTAATTTAAAAAAAAAAGTTTTGTAAAAAACGTCATTTAGCAACAACGAAGTGCGTGAGCTGATTTGCTGAAAATAGATAGTTGCATTTATCGTGACTATGACGTCACGTGTGTTTTTGAACTTGATTGGCTAAAAACACGTGGTTTAAAATTATCATGTGATTATGACGTCACATGAATTTAGTCCATTGTATTTAATTAATTTTTTGAAAAAAATTGGAGGTGGATGACATTTTAAAAAATCATAATTCATACAGTTCAAAACATTTGTAGCACCATATAAGGTTGGCCTGTTTGAATTAAACATTTTTCTAGAGCTACGAATCTCTCATTGATGGAGGATTTTCTGATTTGGAATCATGGACGAACACAAGATCGTGCTGGAGATGGTAGTTAATTATTGGAATATTTCTTAACTCCTTCATGGGTCTAAGGAAAATTTGAGGACAGCAACGCTAATCATCATTGCAAGACAGTTTTGGTAGAATTAGAAATCGAATCTAATTCTATCCAAGCATTGCAAAAGATAATGTCATAACCTTAACTATCAAGGCCTACATATTGTCTGAAGAAAAAAAGTGACTGTTATTATACTTTGCTAATATTCAAATTACTGTTACTGATATTTATAACTTATATTATCAGTTCTATAAAAAAATTTTCTTTAAATTCATTTACCATACATGTCGAAAACTTTTGGAATTTTTTTTTTTAAGTAAAGAGATCGATTTGTATATGGATTCACTAACACCGGGAAAAAAGTAATTTACCATACGCAAACAATTACATTTTAAAAACTTCGAGTACTTTTTTGAATGGAATTATTATTCTAAAAGGAAAGGGGGGAGGGCAATTCTTTATAAGTCGGTGTCAGAAGCAGTTTCTGAATAGTTCTTGAACTTTACTTTCACTCATTGCAATGTCTGAAAGCATATGTTCATCATGAGGTGAGTTCTTATTACAAGGCATGAAACGTTGGCCGACGATCACTTGCCGTATACAAATTTATTTTCTCGCTGATTTTCAAAAAAAAAATATGACACAGAAAGTTCCTTAACGACAGATAGTGAACAAGATAACGAATGGAGGAAAATGTACGCTTCAGATAAGTTTTCCAGAAATAAAGCTATCGTCATTGGTGTCTCTCATTATAGCATTTTCATTGGAAAATACTACTTACGTTCTATCAGTGCGGCAAAATATCTCAAAGTTACAAGAATTTTTTTCCTCCAATTTGACTTATGTAAGAATTTCAAATTCCGGGTAATTAAAAAAAAAAACGCACTCTCGGTCTATACATGGATTGGCTTATATTCAGAAATATAGGGCACATGCCCCCCTGATAAATGCACGGGTTCTTTTTACAAATCTAAGTTATATTCTTTTGTTTTGGAAAAAATAGATGCGAATTATTCCTATTTCCCTTTGACTTTTGACTCATAATCAGAAGCCTTAATACCTTCTGTCAAATGTATCAAGATTCTGAAAATACATAATATCTATTGTATCAAGTTTTTCGCCTCCATTTAACAAATCAGCCCCCTGATAAGAAAATCGAAATCTCCAACAAACTCTTTCAATTACATTTCACAACATGTAATCAAGATGATACAAGCTGTACAATTGCATAGTTTTCACAGCATAGTATTGAAACATAACTTCGAAGAATGCTTAGTAAGTAATGACAATGTTTTGTTTTTTTAAGATTTTTTTTTTTCACAGAAAGATTCATCTCCAGATGAGTTAATAAAAGAAACAGACCCTTTCACACACACGTAAGCGTACATTCACGCTTGGCTGAGAAAATGAAACTCTTCTTTCCAATTTTTTCTCCAAATTGAGAGATTCTACGTTTATGACTCTTATCCATCTCATTCAAAAATTCTTTTTTCTGTCATTTGGCTTTGAAAATTCCCAACATTGAGCCCATAAATACGATGGTTAAAAAAAAAAGTCTCCTTGACAACTTAATGACGGTACAGATCTATTGCCACATCGACGATACAAATTAATTAGTAAATCTTTCAAAACAGATAAGCGAGGCGAAGCGGGCAGAGGAAGCGATCCCCCCCCCCCTACCTTTGTTTGTTGCGGCATCCTGTCTTTTCTTCACCTGTGTGTGCGGGTGTGTCGCTTGCAATATGAGCTCAGTCATTGCTGGGGGAAATGCGTCAGGTTTCGACATGAGGGCTCACAAGGAAAAATGATCGCACAATGGCAAGAATTTTTAATATGGAATAGGTTAGCCAGTTTTATTTTTGACAGTAAAATAGCTCTTTCAGATTCATAGCTTAAAATAAATGGAAACGAGGAAAAAAAGACAGATGTGTGGGCGGTTTTCCAAAATTAAAACTCTTTCTTTGTTTAAAAGTAATGGCAACATACAAACGTGAGTTCTGAGGATATCCTCCTAGAAATATAATAGCAATAAAAATATCTGCGATTTATTTTATTCTTTGAAATCTACTACTAGTAGTTCGAATTTTCCGCTAAGGGGCGTATACAAAAAAAAAGGGTGAAAATTCTGATTAAACACGAATTAAAATAATTAGTAATTTGAATTTATATTTGATTGTTAATTTGATTGAATAGCCTGAATTCATTTTAATTTTTTAAGTATTAAGTAATTAGTTAATAAATTTTTTGGATAACTTTTTTTGTCTCTCGACAGTAATTCCAGAGTCAGTGGCAACGAACTATAACTTCGAACCATATTTACGTCAGGAAGATGTCATTTCACAGCTCTGTTAACTTCCACATCGCTCCATTGGAATGGTGGTTGGCAAGCTGGTTTTATCGGCCGATTGTGATTTTTAATTTACGTCACACTTTGTGGCTACATGTGGGCCGATGGACCTCGTAATTTTGAACCTTGGTTAAGTGGCGAGGATGCCGTCTGAGCTTGATCTCCCCTCTCCTAACTTTCACAACACGACAAAGAGAGGGTTTTGAAACCATTACAGATTGAACGTCTCTCTCTTCATGGCGGATCTTCAGAGGCATTAGTTTTCGAAATCATGGCGAGTTCGTAAACATGACCACCGTGGCCCAGGTTTAATCGACGTAAGGCTATACTTTGATCAAACTGCTTTGAGAAAAATCATCAATTTACTACCAGCAGCGTATAACATGTTGATAATTATTACAAATATATATTCGTTATCGAGACATAAGGTGAAAGAAGGAAAAAAGGTAAATATTAGTTGTCAACATAAAAAAAGGGTTAGAAAATAGGGAAAATCACTAAGATGTCTCTGGGGTGTTTCACTCTCATAACGTGTACTTATCACAAACAATCTACATCAGTGATTCCCAAAGTAATCTATATAGACCGCCAGGAGTCTATGACAGCATGTAGGGGGTCCACGTCAGCGAAAAAATAATTTGGGGTCCATGAGTTGGAAATGGGGTTCTACGATAGTGCCTCTCATTAAACCAAATCATGGCCTAAATTTTAAAAGAAAATTTAATCAAATGGAAACCAGATTTACCTGTTTAACAGATTTATTTACTAAATTTAATGAAGTTAATTTGCAGTTACAAGGAGTTGCAGTCGGCGTTTCTTGCCATAATTAAGCTAAGAAGTATAACATTGGAAGTCTGGAATTTTCCTAGGTTCTCAATTTGTCACACACAATCTGCCAGGAAAAGGACGTTTTAACCTACGTTCAACATTTAAATGCCCTTTATTCAGTTTTTGAAACTAAGTTTGAGAACGCTTTGACTATATATTTATGGCAAAACTACAGTAGGCAACTAATTAAAAAGGTCACATTGAAAGAAAAAAAAATGTCATATTACAAGAGGAACTGATCGAATTAGGCACCAAGATCTTCAAGTAAACTTTCGAAACGGATATCAGCAATTTTAGAAGCACCAGATTCATCTCTTCCATTAAAAGCATTTGTTTGTTGCTCAGTTACTTTATGTAACAGTTTCTTTAAGTATTAATTAAATTAATTAACATATATGTCTTAGGTATTAAACACTATACTTCACTACAGTTAAAAATTTAAATATTCTGAAGTAAGTATAGCTCTATACCAGCTGTCAAAAAGACATTTAAGTTGATACATTTGCAAAAATTCTTTATTTAGGTAAGTAGGGGTCTACCCAAGACCCAAAAACATGGCAAGGGGTCTATGAGACAAAAAAGTTTGGGAACCTCTGATTTTTACATTCTAAGAGCAGAGGTTGTCAGATTTTCGAGATAGAAGAGCCAAGTAATCAAATAAACGAGGTAACAAAGGCATCAACAAGAGAGAAAGGGGTGTAACCTCTCGGTAGAATAAATACAAAAAATAGATAGTAGCAGTGGCGCACACAGGAATTTTTCAGGGGGGTGGGAAGTAGGATCGAAAGCCCACCATTCTCGTAGCATGTGTGTGTGTGTAACCCAATACGCCACCCAACATATTCTTTTGATTTTGTCGATTTTCGGGAACAAAAAAAAAAAAAACAGTAAAAACTTAATTATTGAATAAATAATTAGCTTTAATTAATAAAATTAATTATTAATAACATACTTAATTTTACGTACTATATACATAGGATTATAATCGAAAAAAATCAAGGGCTTTGGGGGGGGGAGTCTGGACTTAGGGATCCTTCCTTGTGTGTGCCACAGGTTAGTATAAATGTATAATTTAGAACAAATACATAAAATTTAAATGATTTTAATATAATAATTTAAGTTGTGTTTAATGACATTCTGCAATACATACAAAATAAGAAAAACATTCTAATTAAAAAGATGCTAAATAAAAACATACCGTATTAACTTATAATTCACACTCAGTGAAAGAGGACTTAGAAATTATTATTAGAAAGTACCTACATTTTTATTTATATTCAAAACCTTTTAAATACTAAACAAATAATATAAAAAAAAATTTTAAGTCAATTACTACTTAGGTCAACAAAGAAAATTTTTATTTTAGTTACTTTTTATTAAATAATTACAATTAATATAAATATGTATTACACATATGACAGAATCACAATATTAAATGACAATTAATATTTATTAATTATCTCTTAAGTATCGTATTGTCTACCAAAACAATCGTGTATATAAAATTTCAGCTCAAATGAGAGCTTTAAAATGTGAGGAAAAAACTTTTTAAGTTTTGACAAAGTCTCTAAAATAGTCGCTAAGTCGCCAACAATGATACCAAAGTGGCTGTATCTGTTATTCTTTGAATAATTAGTTTTAATCTGTTAATTTTTATTAATTATAATTAAATTACCGTATTGTCATCCAGAATAATTGTGTATATAAAATTTCAGCTCAATCGAGCGCTTTAAAATGTATTTTATTAACGATTGAAAATTTGAACAAGATATAGGGAGATTGTGAACTAATAGTAGGAATTGAAAAAAGGAAGGGAAATAGCTAAAAACTAATTGTTTTTAGAAATTTGTTGCTGTTACCTTATTAATGTTTAATTACATGAATTAAGATGAAATGTCACAATGCATTTACAAGACATTTTTATAGAAATGCAATGAAAAAAAATCGTGTATCTGTTACAAAATGACCATTTCTGTTTACTACGAAGATATTCTACGCATAACTTCTGAGGCATGATTCCGGAAATTAGGAAATCTTTTTACTATTAGACTAACAGCCTAGTGACATCATTGACACAGGAAGGGGGCAGAAATTCTCTCCGGGGGATCATGCGACTCAACGTCTTTTCACGTCAGAGCACTTTTCTCAGACAGACACACCAAGAAATCTCGAATAGAAAACCACAGATGACGACCTTAACGGATATGAAACTGCAGAAACATCACAAAAATTGGACAAGACACATCAAAGAAAGTTAAGCAATATTGCCACACTGTTTATTATTAGAAGTGAAACAGAAAATTCTTTTTTCGCAATGAATTTGATTTGATAAATTTGATTGTTTTGATTTGATTTATAAAATTATAGTTTGGTTAGAAACCAACAACGGACGCGGTATAAAATAACTCATTTGCCTGCAACACACCTACAGAATTTAAGGTTTAAGCGTGAATTAATCTAAAACAGATGCTATTTTTCTATTCAATGCTTTTTGTATAGCAATGGAATTTAAACACATTTATGACTCAAAACCTTTATTAGATTTTATCTTGAAAATTTTAAACTCTTATTGGCAGAAAATGACGAAAAAGTAAATATAAATTACTTTAAGAAATCGCTTACAATTTTTTATGATAGTGAATGGACATTTTTGTAGATAAAATGATTCTTTTGCAAACACATCTTACATCTTTTTTGTCCGGGATAGTTAAATATATATTTTTTTTAGTTTAAAAAATTCTTTTGGGGGAGGGGAAAGGAAGATTTTTCAAGAAAAATTCAGGGTAATATCTTTCAAAATAATTCACAATTTCAATATTCCAAACTCTAATGAAGAAAATTTGTTTAAAAAATTGAAAGAAAATAAGTAAATTAAAGTCCACATTTAAATTAAAAACTTTTCTATAAATGAAAAATCGGAAGGCGAGAAATTTTTATGTTCGATACGTAATTTAGAATTTATTCAAAAACTATAAATTATTAATTTCGAATTTTTTTTTTAAATCAGTAACAAAGAAATTTTTATTTGACACATTTATTTTAACTATTTTTATTCACTACCTCAATGAAATTTTTTTAAAAAAATACATGTACAGATAAACAGATGAATTTTTGTTTAATATTTTTATGCATTGAATAATAATGCTTTAACTTGAGTTGTATTTTAGTAAATTTAATGTAAATACTTTTTGCAATAGATTTGAATTAATTTGGAATTAATAATTTATCCCATAATATATTCAACAATAGATATTCAAATTTAGCCAATCAAACTACATAATGCACTTTTTCAACAAAATTTTTGTCCATGAAACTACATCTGACGGCCCAAGAAGCCACGAGTGGATAATCTTTTTTCCCCCTTCTTTTTAAGAATGATATATCAATTTCAGAAGATCAATTAAAAACTGTTTTGTCTAGGATATTTCCGCTTTAATTGCAATCTGAAATGAAGATATTATCAATATTAATCGATCACAACTAAGAGTCTTTGTCCGAGACGAGATGAATTATATATCTGAGGTCAGTTTCGCCTGAGCTGACATAGACACCACTGGTTACACATTCCACAACACGCCATACTTCTTTGTGGAAAACATAATTGTATTTCCACTCAATTATCTAATTATCCTGCTTATTATTGAAAGTAGACTGAATACATTGTCGAAGGAAGTTTTACTTCGACACGTGGCTACTTGAATGGCAATTGTACATAGAGAGAGAATTCCATTACGGGCGAAACGAAAAAACTTATTTCTTTACAAATTTAAGTGTAGTAGAAGTGATACTAGATTAATAACATTAAACTTGTATTGTAATTGATAATATCACATTAAAATTACATTGAATATTAATTAACTTTGGTACTAATTTCTTCAGATCTTTACACCGTTTCAACAAACTGAAAAACGAAGCATTTGATTGCAATTATGAATTAAACTCACAATTCAAAAACATTTTTTTTAAAAAATTATCCACCTTTTACTTCTTGAAATATATGTTCATTGAAAAGAATTCCCACAGTTCAAATTATCTTATCAGAATCAGTGCCGGTTTATCCATTGGGCGCTTGGGGCGGGTGCCCGGGATCCGGAAGGGCCCAGATATAAGCTGGACTTAATCAGACTTTCTGGTTATAGATTTCGATCTGCCAGTGCCAAGGGGGCCTGTAAATCTTCTGCGCCCGGGGTCCGAAATAAGCTTAAACCGTCACTGCCCAGAACGTTAAAAAGCTAAGATTACATTTTTCAGTTGTATATCATCGTATTGGCACTAAAAATACTAGAAATTAATCTCTTGAATTTGAATTACGATTAAAGAACGAAGACGATATTTAAGATGTTACTTTGATATTCAACTTTCGAACATATTACTAAAGGACTTCTGAGGCTAATTATATTTACTATAAGGAAACCGATAACTCTCTTCTCCACTATGATCTTTACAGAAATATATGTTAGAACGTATTAATTTTAGCTCCAAACCAAGATTCTAGCAGATTATCACTGACTAAGAGTTAATACCAGCTTCATCAAAACATTATGGATATCTGTTACTAGTTTTCAAATAAAGAATCCATTAATTATAGTAAAACTTCGCATTTTTAACACATACATCACATATATTTTACCTAAACAGTGAAAAAATGAAAACTCATTTGAGATTAATTAAATTTTTAAAGTTGTACAACGAAGTTCTACGAGGGTTATTGACAACAGAATTCGTAATTCTTTACCTCGGTTAAGTGGCGAAGACGACACCTGAATTGGCATTAAACACTCCGACAAATCGCGTGATAAAGCTAGATTGAATTACTCATACTTATTTATTTGCATCGCAATTATGATGAAATACAACTACAATATGTAAACTGCATTTCAATAGTTACAATGCATTTTTAATATAAAGGAATTCTAATACAATACTCTTCAATATATATACTGTTACGTGGATTGGGATTCGATGATTTTATGGATGATTTTATAGATTATTTCAGGAGCGATGGAAATTTATTGTCGTAAACAATCCTTGAAATACAGGATTCAGTAGCAAAATTCGCAGAATAAATCTCAGACCTTCATACCTTCTTCGGCGCTCAAGCACAACTAACAGTATCTAAAATACAAGTATGTTAAAAGGTTATTCGCAAGCATTCGCTCGTTCTACGCGACAGCCGCAGTAATAACTGCTTGCGGGTCGACTCTTCACGGTCAAATCAATAGTACTCTTTAGTGGTTAAAACAAGACTAACTCAGTTTCGGTGAGCTACTCCCTATTTATAGGTCTCACGGATCTTTCGAGAAAAATCCGCTTGCGTCATAGATCGTGATGTTTGTGAATTTCTCCACCAATTTCCTGACGAATCCATAGATTAACGAACTCACCAAATTGGTCGTCAAAAATGATGCCAACTTGGCTCTATCGCTAAGATTTCACCAAGTTTCCATTAAATCGTCATTATAATGTAAGGAACGGCGTTGCTTGCGAATATTACAATTTTAACATAAAATAAATACAACATAGAGTAATATAAACGTATTAAATATCCAGATATAAATTATTTACTCTATTCTACAAATTCTTAAAAAAAAATCGTAACAATACGTTATTTAAAAAAAATTTAGAGGAGGGTTGTATTACATACACTTTGAAATTCAGTTTCCCCCTCATCAATAGAACTCCGCTGCCGCTGCTAGTAAGCCCCCAGAGAGGAATCAACTTAAATTTTTATAGAATAATAATCACTCACCAAATACCCTTCAAGTATCCGATTATTTGCTTTCCCAGAAGCGGTCAGAGTTATTGCAACTGGCATTTATATTTAGATATTAAAACACATGCGTTTTAAAATTTAAACATGCAATTTACACAGTGGCGTACACGTACTACTTTAATTTAGGGGTTCATGTTTAAAAACACAGGAAAGTGTTGAAGTATAATCTTAATGCTAAAAATTATAAATCTCTTGGTGTATGGGAGGGGTTTGACGCCCCCTCCCAACCCCATCATTGTGTATATCACTGAAATAATAGAAATAGAAGGGGGGGGGATGAAAATGAAACACTTTTATGGGACTGATTTTGTAGAAATAAAAAAAATTATGAGATGGCTTCATTATGAGAGTGAGCACAAAAGATGGGCCCGATTTTAAAAAATCATGTTATCAAAACTACTGCACATATCACAATAAGTGATACCGGAATGTAATGAAAAATATACTAAGTTTTTTTTAATTACAAATATTCGATGTGCGATCCTTTTGTTACACGGTATACGTTCAATCTGCAATCCAGTTCGCATTCCAAGCACTTTGTAGCATCACTCTCTCAATGGTTTCTAACGTTGCACAAATGCTTACTTGGTGTCCTCTGCTATTTGTTGTATTAATTGCCAATGACACGACTTGAAATTTAATTATTTTTGTAAAAATTTCCCCATACCTTTTTCTGGGGCATTCCAAGTTCACAGGTGGACACTCTCGTAGGCAAAAATTCTTTGTCATTGTCACCATGTTTGAATTTTTTTATCATAGCGACTTTGAATATGCTGCAATCTGCTGATCATTGGTGGGGGAAACTTGGTATTGATACGGGGGTCCAGCAGCACAATATACGACCCCTGTTATTTCTTGATTTTTACACTTTTCCCTGTTGATTGGATGTCAATACATTCCTTACACTTGGGGTGCGTCAAGCACCCTCAGGGTTATTACACCCATAAAGTACGTTAAGGGTATCACTACGCGATGTGTATCCCCCAATTAGAAATGTTAAAAAATCAGAAAGAAAGTTTCCACGCATTGATATTGATGCGATGCGGAGGAATTTATAAGGAGCTGCACTCGGAAACCAAGCAGAATTTTGGAAAGAATTGGAAGTTGTTTCTCACCCCCAATGTTGCTGAATTTTTATGACACAGCGGCTCGTTTAGCGACCCATGGAGGAACCGACTCACTCCCCGCTATCTTTCAGATAAGTGTTTATTTTTTGTATTCATTTTGTGGCAACTTTAATTGTTTAAATAAATATAAATTCTTTAAGCTAAATCGCGTAATTTCCTTTTTTCCATTCAGTGAATTCGTAAATTATTAACACAGCGTGATAGAGTAATCTAGGAAGTTAATGCAAAACGAGGAGGATGCAAACTTTACGAATCTGGGTTAATAATTTAATATAGCGTTGCATCAGTATATTTCTCTTTACATTCCTGTATCACTTACTGTAATATGTGCAGTAGTTTCGATAACATGATTGTTTTTTAAATGGAATTCATCTATAGTGCTCGCCTTGTAGATAGCTTGTACAACATATACTTTCAATTTGCATCATCCATTTCATGTGTAATAAGACATTTTGCCCATTCCATTTTTAAAAGGAGTTAAATAATGTAATGTGAACACTGATACGACAGTATAATTCAAGTCCATCGAGTTAAATTTCTTGTTCATTTGTTTCATATTTATTCAGTTTATAATCCAATGGGCTCAATCAATTCATGACAGCCACTTGATAAATGCAATCACGTGTTCTCCAATGAATTCAAAACTGACATTTAACAAGCTTGTACTTGTTCCGTTTGTAAAAGTTACGTAAAATTTCATAATAAAGCTTTAAAAATTTTTTTTTAAAAACTTCTTTTGTACAAGTACTTTTAAATCGAGAGTGTTTTATATATGTATGCGTGTCTGCAGAAAGCAAAAGTTGGCAACAGCGAAGCGCATGAACTAATTAGCTAGAAAAGCATAACTGTATTTATCACTCACCTGACGTCACATCAATTTATGAACTGATTGACTAGAAACACGTGACGGTAGTTGTGTGACTATGACGTCATATGAATTTAGTCCATTCATTTTGGTATATATCGCTCTTAGATTGCTTGTAATCCAATTCAAGAGTGGAGAGAATATTTTCATCAACAATATTCTACTCTTTGATTAATAGACTTTGTAATTATAGATTTGTATAGATATTGTATTTGATTAATTTTTAAATATTTTTTTCTAAAATTTCCCAGGTTTACCACTACAACTGGGCATATTTTATGGAATATGTAGCTGCATGGAAACATAATGAGTCAAATATGATTTTCATATAAATGCATCACCAATTTGCTATTTCAGTGGCACACACAGGAATTTTCAGGGGGGGTGAGGGTAAAGGGTCGGAAGTTTACCATTCTTGTATCATGCTCCAATACGCCGCCCAACTTATTCTTTTGATTTTGTCGATTTTCGGGAACAAAAAACAGTAAGTTAAAATATTGAATAAATAATTAACATTAATAAATAATAATTAAAGGAAATAATTAAATTATAACCTAATTTATATAGAAAATAATTAAATTTTACGTACTATATATATATAGAATTATAATAAAAAAATCAGGGGCTATAGGTGGGGTTCGGACTTGGGGATCCCCCCCCCCTTGAGTGCGCCACTGTAAAAATGTATTCGCTTATTAAATTTCATCCTTATAGCTCTTCTACTTTTCCTTGTTCATCCAGTAGTTAAATCTGCAGATATTCAGAAATAGCACTGTATACAGATCTTATCTCCATCCCATTGCCAAGTATACGCAGACACCAAACCATTAAAGAGTATTTCATTGTTTCTCCGAACGCGGCTCAACAAAAGGGAAAAAATTAAGAGATCAGGAAGCGCGCTATCGGAAGGAGGAACTCGCCGCTCAAGAGAGCCGAAAATCCAAGCCCCATGTCAAATGTCAGTCGGGAAAGAATTGCTCAGCGAGCCGATTGGGACCGAGATCGAAGGAGAAAGCGCCCGTTTCGCGCCTCGTTGGTCGCAACCCTAACAATCAACAACAAAAAAAGAACGTTCGAACGCGGGGCCCGAGGTCAGTCAGACAGAACCCGACGGGTACTTTCCTGTTCCGTCGACGGTCAGTGAACTGTGGTGTGTGTGTGTCGACTCACAGAGGGATCATGTCTTATCTGTTGTCAATTAGACATTTGCCAGGGTTGTCGGTTGGTCATCGAATTTTAATCGCTTCATTCTGTCTGGATGATATGAAGAAAGAAAATTCCGAATCAGTGTAGTGTTTGGCAGGAACAATGGATCGAGGAATATAAATGAGCTTGTTATGCAAAGAAGGTTCTAACTAATATTGCTTGGATTTGCAATGCCGAAAAATATTAACCTAGGTACTTTGAAATATCCGAAAAGTATGTTGAAATGCAATGATCCGATATATACTTAGCCCAGTGGCGTACACGGGGGGGGGGGAGCTCAAACCCCTCTTATGCACCAACAGATTTTTAATTTTTAGCATAAAGACTGTCTCTGTGCTTTTTATATAGTCTACGTCTTTTTTTCTTTCAAAATATAACCCTTCCCATAAAAATAATCTGCGTACGCTACTGACTTAAGCCTTTGACGATTTTCTTTACTTAGTTGATTCAGTGGCGTAGAGAAGGGGATATATTAAAAAATACATCGACGAAAGCGTCGAGGGGGGTATAATCTTTAAACAAATTAAAAATCCGGTTGTTTTATTGACATTCCCCCTTTTGTAGGCCACTGGGTTGATTTCAATTAAATCACATAACTATGCAATGGGCTTCATCATTTTGAAGCATGTGCCTAAGTTTTCATTTTATGTATAAAGTTAAAGAATAAGATCACAAGAATTTTAATGTCCTCCAATAATCCCCAACGCCGGGAAGAAAAGCAGCATTAAAAAAAGTAATCCATGTCGTTTTCTTAAGAATAGGACTTCCAATAGTTGTTAAACTGCACCACTAAATGTCTTCTAAAAAATCCTCAATGAATGTTTTTAAGGTGCATTCCAAAGCAATACAAGGGTTGTTGGTGACGGACCTCGTAATTTTGAGCGTCGGTTTAGAGACGAGGGCGATACATGAGCTGGAAAGCCACTCTCGAAATTTCAAGATCACGCCAACTGATCCACGACAGATTTTCATGAACTAGAACTTCTGTGCAGTACTAGGATTCGAACCCATGATTCTACAGAAACAACGCCGATCACGAGTTCGAGACCATGGCCACTCTGGAACCGCGAACATTAGACGATTCTACAGCCACACCTTAGAACGTGGTAAATAGATCAATGATCGTAACAATCAGCGATCTTAAATCGTATTAGATTAAATCAGAAGTGTAAAGCAGAGAAAGGGGTGGTTTTTTCCCCTGTACGGTGTTAATTTAAAATCGTGTAAAAAAAAAGGGGGGGGGGAGTTGGTTAGCGACGTGTTTTCAAGAATGAATGCGCTAAAGCGAAATAGCATATTAAGCATTTATTAGCCCAACTAATACTGCTAGTTTTCTAGCACCATTGGTAAACTAGCATCAGAAAGGACAAACCTCCCCGAAATTACTCAATACCAACGCAGACAACATAAATATAAACATTATAGCATATCTCCGTATTGATTCTTTTACAAGAAATATTTCATTGCGTCTTTTAAAAAAAGGCTTTTAATTCAAGCGGACTATAAAAACCTTTGCCTGCAAATTGGATCTCTACTGATTCACATTTCTGTATAATAGAGAAAAAAAAGAAAGATTAAGACAATCTAAACTACTTATGGAAGGTCACTAATTAAAGTTTCATTAGACATACACGATACAAAATCAATAACAAAATAGTTGCACTACTTTTATATATGATGTGTGACCAATAATTTTTTTAATAAATCAACTTGAAAAGATTGAAATGATGTGCCTCTTCAATTCCATCACGTCAATGTTCTTTTTTGGACTGGTTATTCAATTTAACCCTCGAGTTTGGTAAAATGGTAACATCCATGAGCCGTAATGAAAAAAAATACAAAAAATAACACATTTTTGACTTGACACATTATATTATATTGTTCCAACCATTATTTCTCAGGCCTTTATCATTCCACAAATATTCTCTGTATAGTTTCATACTCAGTGGCATAAAGGAGAGACCCCCACACCTACAAAGTCAGGTTTTGGGCCCCAGGCCGGATCTTACAAAGAACTGCAAAACCACATCAGGCTTTCGGCCTCCTAGAATCCTACCCCCACCGCGTACGGGGGTGTACGTTATGCCACTGTTCATACTCCTATATACGAGTAATCTGAAATGTTATAACTTTAAACATATGCACAGGAACATTTTTGATGTTATGAAGAATTATATGAAAACCTACATATTCCCACTAACAATTGATGACAGTTATCTTACTTTTCAAAAGTATTGATACAACCAAGAATAAATATTTATAAGAGCAACGAGTGGAAACAGAGATCAAGAACGGTTTTGAGAAGATAATCTGGGTCCAGCATAAACTTATTGAACGATTTATATGCGCAAATAGCTTAAGACAAGATTTTAAAAGTTTCAAAATTCAAAAACGGAACAATTTTTTTTAAAAAAAAATGCATTTTAACAATTTGTTTAATACGAAAGAGACTTTATCAGGACGTCATGTCGGATAACTGAATAAATTGGGTAGATAAATAAATTCTTTGCAGTCTCTTGAACCTTCGTAAATACTATTGAAAAATGAATCACAGAAATAAATAGGACTACAGAAGATAAACCTTTTAAATGAGTATTTGTACAGAACCTCACGTTTACAAGAATAATGCAAATAAATTCATCTTTGTGATTAGATTTTTTTCCATCTGTTCAATTTTTTTTCGCCCACCTGTTTCTACAACAGACCGATTAAATATTTAGATAACTTATTTTATCTTGATTGCTCTAAATATTAAAACAGAACATACATAATGAACATATTGAAATATCATCTAAAATTTCTGCAAAATTGGTGAAGTGAATATTAATTGTCTCGTCCCGATGCAAGCCAGCTAAAGGTTCTATCCGGCCCTCAGCAGATTTTCAAACAATTATATAGAATCCTTCAAGTTCAAAATGCCTTAAAAATCCTTTTTGAATGTGTTCCATTTTTTGTGTACGCGAAAATTTCAAAAAAGATTCGAATATTTTTTTTTGTACAGCGAATATATAGCAGTGAGAATTGATATAGTTAGTAGAGCACCCTCAGCACAGAGGGCTCTGCTTGTCAAAACCTTCTTTGTTTTGATCAGATTTTCTGTACCTGAACGAGTGCATACGCACTCCATTTGTCATTAAACTTAAATTAATATTTTACAATTGTCTTTGAATTACTGAATTGAAATTAATTACTCT
Source organism: Trichonephila clavata (assembly GCA_019973975.1). Lineage (NCBI taxonomy): Eukaryota > Metazoa > Arthropoda > Arachnida > Araneae > Nephilidae > Trichonephila > Trichonephila clavata. The sequence continues at coordinate 94,106 of BMAO01008103.1, forward strand.
AATGACATGTCTTCGATGATAGTTGGGGAAAAATACACCACTGAACAAAAATTACTCTGATGCCATTTAAATCCCTGATTGACCTAACAATAGTAATTGAAGAATTTTGAATGTACATAAAATGGAACATGGTCTAATAAGTAAGCACGACAAACTTACATTTAATTTAAAAAATTGAAACAAACATGAAATGCAGACACAATTTCATCCATCGTATTTACATAAAGAATCTTCAAAATATACTATTTTTTTTTTAGAGAAGGAGGTATTGAGTTTTATAATAAATTATATCGATCAGCCGGAAGTGTTCTTCCCCCACGTTTGACCCATTTCTAAAAATGATTGACCACCAATGGCTTAGGATAGAAGTCGGCAAACTTAACACCGAAGCTATAAATGAAACAAAATAACCAAGATATCAAAGAGCGATATACGTGCATACGAGAGCGCAAGGGGGGGGGGGATCTCCGATATATATAGCTGTCACTATCAAACCCCTGCAGTGATTCAATTAATATTTTCCATTATATTCAAACAAAGTTTTATTTTCCACTCCATCGAAAACTAACCATATAAGATATTTTTATTTCTGTGACTCAATGCACGAACAACTATTGTAAAAATGTCAATGTTTGGAATAAAATTTTCAAGCATCGTGAAAAAAAAATGTTCATACCAGTGATACCATAAGTGCAATATTCTGGAATTTCATATTTACACTAATAATTAAGAATGTCTTTGATTGTTCCTCCGTTTAAAAGTCATTTCGATACTTATTAAATCTTTTATGCATGTGTCACAAAATACAGAATGCGTTTTTGTCACTTCTGTTGGCTCTTGTCCACTTTCCAGAATGTTCCCTAACTTGTGTACGGAAATTAGGCACAGTACTGGAAATCACAAAGAGGTATCTTCCTACGGTGGCATTTTTATCAGCAACGTAGAGTTTTGCTGCTTTAGAACTAATTTTAATATTTTCACTGATTCTTAATACACTTTGTTAATGAATAACAATTTATTACAGAGCTCCTAAGCCAATCAAATGTTTAAATACATAAAAAACACAAATAAGGTAAATATTTTCGATAGGCAAAAATAAAGGAAAAAGAGGGGAAATGTTTTTTAGTAGGCAATCAGTGGCCTCGGGTCCAGAGCCCCCCGAAAGCTCTTGATTTTTTTTCCCGATTGATTATAATCCTATGTATATAGTAAGTAAAATTTAATTAAGTATGTTATTAATAATAAATTGTATTACTTAATGCTAATTATTCATTCAATAATTAATTTTTTACTGTTTTTTGTTACCGAAAATCGACAAAATCAAACGAATATGTTGGGCGGCGTATTGGAGCGAGTGAGTGAGTGAATATTGACGTCGCACTGTTCAGCTACACGAGGGCTTTTGGCGACGGACCTCGTAATTTTGAACCATGGTCAAGTGACGAGGACGACACCTGAGCTGGCACCCTCTCTCCTAACTACCACACCAACGGGAGGGCGTTTGAGCTCGCGACAGATTTAACGTGCATCGATCCTCTACACGGTGGATATTCAGCGATACTGGGCTCGAACTCATGACATGCTGGCCACGATTTGATACCTTGACCACTTAGCTACCGCGGCCGGCGTATTGGAGCATGATACGAGAATAGTTAACTTTCGACCCTGTTACTTATGTATTGTTTAACGAGCGAACAATGAAATTTCTGTTTCTAGAGCCTTTTGGTTATTATGAACACGTGGAAATAATATTATCCGTATTATAATTGTAATTACTTCAACATTGATACGATTCTTAAAATAAAAACAGAATAAAATATTAAGAAATAAACAATTTATGGAAAAAAAGTTCTTCACTAGAACACTGTTCTCCTCGTCAAAATAGAATAATTCAAAATACTTCGTGAGTAAAATAACAAACACGAAACTCTCATACATTTTTGTACCACACAATTCGAAATTTCAAAACTTTTCAAACTTGGAAAAGGAGAAGCAGAGCAAAGAATACAATGAAAGCGACCATAAAAGAGAAGCATCAAAGAAAAGAAAGAGAAAAAAAAATCACGTTTTCGCGCCTCACTTGGTATTCTTTGACCTTGTTGTGAGCCGGAGACGAGTGGAAAAAAAAGGAAGACACACGCAGAGAAAAGAAACTACTAAAACAAATAAGCGACCCCGAAGAAAAACTTAATATGGCCATCGTGAGGATTGTGAAGGAATTCGACTGGCGTGGGTAGAAAAACAGTGATATTTTCTAATAGGTGAACTACTCCGCTGTAAGCCATGCATGCACAGAGAATCGTGTGTTTTTATAGGGAGCTGAAAATCTGATTAGATGTTTTGGAAAGAGATTGCATTTTAGTTTTTAAAAAATAATGGAAAACTCTGAATTTACTGAAATAAATCGTAATTATTTCATAAAATAATTTGTTTTATCCCTTCAGAGTTCGTTTTTACTTGTAACGATTTTAAAAAAATTAAGTAACAGAATTGTCTCCCCCCCCCCCAGAAAACATTGCGTTTTTCTCTTTATATAAGTAAAAGAATTTTATTATCTAGATGACTCTCGTATATAACAGCCTTTTTTAGTAATATTTCTCTAAAATTACGCAAATTATTAACAGAATTGGCTCTAGAACTTTTCTATTTAGGACGATACATAGAACCAGTGGCGTAACGGAGAATATTAGGGCTCCTCTTCAAAGTCAGGTTCTGGACACCAAGCCAGATCTTACAAAGGGTACACAGATGGCAACAGTCAGGCTTTGGGTCAGGCTTTGCAACAGTCAGGCTTAAAATCCTGTCCCCCTTCGCCGCGATGCGAGGGCTTACGTTACGCCACTGCGTACAATGATATTTAGAATGACACTTTTTCCTTCTTAATCTCAACCCACTCTCCAAGAATGAGTTGAACACGCGCTTGCATGACGCTGTTAACTCCTAATGTCAATTTTTGATGAATTAAACAGAATTATTTCATATATCATTAAATTTTAAAAAATATTTCAATAAGAGCGAAAAGTTGCTACAAGATCGAAGATAAATAAGCTCATGAAGAGAATAATCATTTTTCAGGACAAGAAAACGCTCGAATTGGTTGATAGTTAACGTCGTTGCTATGAAATTCATAAATTTGTTGTACTAAAGCTGGCTTATTTAAACATCATAAACAAAAACACAATGAAGAGGCCATATCGTAAGATATTTAAACATTCATTTCTTGTGTCAAATTCAAGACAGTACGTGAGCGTCATATCCTATCTCCTTCATTGTTAAGGGGTATTAACAAACTCTCTTCAAGATAATCGAGGTTAGTCATCATAAGTTGTAGCAGTGGCACTAAAAAGCAACAATAAGACTATAGGAGGCAAATATAGTAGTTTTCAACTCCAAGTTAAAGTAACGAGGTTGACAGCTGAGATGGTACACCAATCTCTTAACTTCCACGCCATGCCAACATGAGAACAATCAGCACTTAAGCATTTAACGTGCATCAACCCCACTACATTAAAAGTCTTTAATAGGATCGGAGTTCGAACCTACGAACTTGACTCGAACCGCAACTATCACCAATAGGGTACTATGGTCAAAAATATCTGAAGCAAAATTCAACATTTAGTGACACTTATGATGAATCATGAAATAGAAAGATTGCAATTGTTTGGAATTTTCTGAATGTAAGCTGACTTAAAATAAATTTTCTAATTTTTATCGTAACACATTCCTAATAAAAGGCAATAATGAGAAATTAATTGTAATATTACGACACAAAAAATACCACAAATACTAGCAATTCTTATTCACAAACCTTTGCAGTTGTCCTCCTTGTCAACTCTTAAAATTGTGCTTTAGAATAGATATAAACCATTTTCAGCGAAGTACTAAGTCACTCAGCTGTAGTCCAATCATTACGGTAGCAATATTCAAAACCAGAGACATATTAATACAGTCGTAGATTTAAATCCTTATTCCATTAGAACAATTTTGCGGATTTGATTGATATGAATGTTTTTTTTTGTCAAACTTTTAGAAAACTACACGATTGATATCGGCAACGGATCTCGTAATTTTGAACTATGGTCAAGTAACGAGGACGGTATCTGAGCAATAATCTACTCTTCTTTCAAATGTCGAGTATAGGGATTGCAATACCGGGATACCGAATACCGGTATTTTGAGCCATTTGTACAATTTTGTAATTCCATTATTCAAGAGTTTAAATACCGTTTTTTCGGCATTTACTAGAATTTAAAATTGTCTCCGAAACAGAAAATGTCTTACGGTATTTACATAATTTTATGATTTTAAAAATGAAAAAGAAAAGAGACTAACCAATTCAAATTTGATCAATGAGTTTACAGTACATTTTCTTTAAAAATTTTTTATCTACAAACCAATCTACATTCAGAAGAATTCAGTACAGTTATCGAAGATGATGATACCATGTCGATAGTAAAAAGAAATTGTCTCTTGAACAAAAATTAGAATTAACGATGATTAAAAAATAATCAACAAACCAAAATCCAGTACAGAAATCAACTATATCCAAAACCATCCGACGAAAATTCGAATTATTTGAAAAGATGAGGGATTTCGAAGTAAATACTTTGAAAAAATGAATCGCTCATTGTCAACAGTACCACCAAATGCCGAAGGAGCGTTTTCGACAACTAGTAATTTTGGCACAAAATTACGTTCCAGGCTTAATGACAGAATAATATTGATGCGTTATGGTTTTTAAGATTACATTTTAAAACGTTGTAATACTACCACAGACTGAATAGTGATATTTACACTTTTTTGTGATTTAAATAAATAAAATGTTCTTTTTTTTTTTTTTGGATTCTTTATGTACTGTTTTAAATTATAAATTATTTTTTGTGATATTTACACACTCTAATAAAACTGGCAAATAAAGTAAAGAAACGTCTGTTTCCTTTCTTTTCCTAAAATTTCTACTACCGGTATTAAAACCGGTATCAAGATCTAAAAAATACCGAATACCGGTATTGAACTTTTGGTCCGATATTGCAATCCCTAGTCGAGTGGAATAACGGGGTCATGTTAAATTTCTTTGGACTTGTAGGACATTTCATAAGATAATGAACCATTTTAAGTGTTCTCCACGGCATTGAACCATGGTTGCGTTTAGTGTCTTTGATTTGTTTGGTATAATGAGCACATTATGTTAAAATAATGTCAGAAAGCTTCAAAATTTTTAAGTCAAAAATAATTGTACCAATTAACGCACAAGTTCAAAATAAAGGAAATTTTACCGAGTAAAAATAAATTTTTCCATTCGTGTTCACAATTATTTAATTAAAATGTAATCTTAATTTGCAATTCTTGGCCGCAGTAGCCGAGCGAACATGGCCACATTTTTCTGTCGAGCCCTTGGTGGGGCTAAAGATCTGCCGAGTGAGTGAAACGTCGCACTGTTCAGCTACACGAGGGCTTTTGGCGATGGACCTCGTAATTTTGAACAATGGTCAAGTGACGAGGATGACACCTGAGTTGACACCCCTCTCCTAACTACCACACCACACCAACGAGAGGAATTTTGAGCTCTCGACAGATTTAACGTGCATTGCTCCACCTACACGGCGGGTATTTAGTGGTACTGGGCTCGAACTCATGACATGCCTGCCATGATCCGATACTTTGACCACTTGGCTACCGAAGACACAAAAGATCTGCTGAATAGACAGCTTTAAGTTCTCTTGTTTACGTAGTGGGGAACTTTGAAGGGTTAGGGCCAAATCAAGCGCATTCCTCATCACTTGATCATGGTTCAAAATTAAGAGATTTGTCACCAACAGCCTTAGTATAACTTCGAAATCCGATATTAATAAGCAAGCAGTGTTAGTTTGAGTGTTTGTAACGAGATTTTATTAAATATTTATTTAATAGAGCAAACAGTTTAAAATTGACTATTTAAAAATCGATAAAATAACACTTTATTTAAGAGTACTTAGAGCCTATCTCAAATTCAACAATCTTAGTTCAAACTATTTACTACAATAGAAAATATCTGTATTTCTTACCTTATCATTGATGTGGTACTTGAATAAAGTCTCTAGATTCAATATTTTGAGTACTCCTTTTTGAAGATCTTATTTGCTAAAATAAAAGAAAACTGTGAATTAGATTTGTTTTCAGTATAACACTCTTAAAAAGATTTTTCCTCAAAGTTCTCCCGACAAGCAAGTGAAAAATAAATATATTTGGTGATAAAAACATTTTAAAATAGGTAGATAAAATATCTCTACTTTTTGATACATTCAGTCCTTAAAACTAGAATGATTTTAAGTAGTATATTTATTTGGTTGCTCTTGCATTTAAAAACTCATTATGCATTTATTCACCAATTTGATTTTGAAGAATATTATTACATTAATTTAAACCTGTGAATACTCTTTCTTTGCTTAAATATATTTTAAAAATGAAAAAAGGAAACTGAATTTTTCTTTTAAATATTTTAAATTTCACTGTAAAATAAAGCGATGAGTGCAAAATTTTTTTTTACTTATCTCCATTTATACAGATTGTACTTTAAAATATATTTATAATTAAGCATCAAAAGTCAAGATTTAACTCGCACAAATATATTTGCAATATAATTTTATAAATCTAAATATACTGTGGCCACACAGCAACGAGTATGGTCGTCACACCCCTGGACCCTTAAAAATATTGCCCGGCTTGTCTTGGACATCACCCCGGTAACCTTTGCAACCAGGAGGAACCCTCTATTCCGCGATGTACAGGATGCAACCCGAGGAGGAAGGAAGACGCCCACTGTCACCCTGAACCCTAGAGAGGGCCGAGAGAGGGAACGAGAAATGCTCTGAAAGCCTTCGCTGAGGACGGCCCTCACGAACAATATTTTATAAACTCTAATAATCTAATTACTAAGTTAATAACTTCAATGTAAATCTGTAAATATAATAGCTGTGACTTTTAATTAAACGTATCATTTTAATTAACCAATATCACGCTACCTTTATTTGTCTCAAACGTCACAATACAGAAATTTATTCAAAAGTAATAGTTTATACAAGATAATTTTTCCAAGGAAGAAAAAAAAAAAAGAGACTGAAAATAACGTTTAAATTATCGTATTTATTCGAATCTAAGCCGCTATCGATCTAAGCCGCACCCCAAATTCTCAACAAGTTTTTGAGAAAAAAATACAAAATAGTCCAAAAAGAATTATCGATATACGATATGTACAAAATCTAAAAAAATTAAAAGGAAAACTAATAAAAAATGAATAATTAATTTACCAGTATTAAAGATTTTTTAAACACGTACACAAACCTGTTATTGCTGTAACCATCAGTGTCATGTTCAATTTCCCCCATCCAACGAATTTTTTCCAACTTTGATTCTAAGCCGCGCTCGATTTTCAATAGGCATAAAACCATAAACTCGAATAAATACGGCACTACGCGTTTTAATTGTTTAAGATTTCTTTCTATTTCAAAGAGAAAAATTGTGCACTCTCATTTTTTTCCCCTTCCTTTTATTTATGAATCAACAACTTTAGTTTTAATTTGTTTGTATAATGCATTTCATATTTATTTCAAATAGAAAAAAAAAACACCCTCCTTAAAATATATATTTAAAAAATTATTTTTAAAAAACTGAGCTCACACAAAACACAACTGTTCTTTAAAAGAAAAATCTTAAATTATCTGCCACACACTTGTTTCCCACTTACGATTATTTACAGCATTGATAACTATATTTGTACTTTTTTGTTTCTTATCATTACAAAGACACTCGAAGCAGTTACATTCGTTTTAAAATAACTTCTCCTTTAAAGTATGTACCATAAAAATTCTGTTTACAGTCAGTCATACCTTATCAGGACATTTGATGTTGAATAGCTTTCGAGAAAAAAGTTTACTAATTCATTTAGTTTGAGCGACGATTATTCTGATAAGATATTTAAAACAAACATTAAAGTTCTTTAATTTTTAGGTTTTTTTGAATATTTTTGTCGAAATGTATTATTGGCAGAGTACATCTTAAGTCCGTAGAAATTCTGATTTATATTCTGATTTGTTTCAATCAATGTTGCATTTGAACAATACAAGCTATAGTGGCTGATTGCCGGAATTTCTGGCCGCGGAATTTAGGGAACTTTACACTTGACTTCCTCATCTCGCCAAAATAAGAATTTTAAAATTCCTGCAACTGGCTGATATTTGGGGCAAATTTGAGACATTTCATTTGAACTACCCAACTGCGAATTCATAAATTTATTCCTTTAAAAACTAAGCTGAATAAAAATTCCTTCTCGTACCAATTATTCGGTGTTTGTAATCCTGTCATTAGTTTTTTCGATTTGAGGAAAAGGAGTCGTCGCCCACATCCTTCCTAGGGGAAGAAAGCCATTTTGCTATTGAGGAACTTTCTACAGGATGGTTAGAGAAAATTTGGTTTTCCAGGGTAACTGAATGAAATTGATATACACGTATCTATTAAATGTTGTCAGTTAGAACGTTGACGTTATAGGTAGTCTTCTTATAGCAAGTTTATTTATGGGACACTCCGTAATCATTAATAATACAAGTTATGGTTTCATGAATAAAATGCTCCGAATTCTGAAGCCCTTTTTTTTAAGGTATATCCAACTAATAGTTCTAGGGAGGGAGTATCTATAGAGTTCAGTTCAAACCATTGTTGATCACTTTGATTTCTGTTTTGGGGATATATTTTGAGATGGCCCTCTGCGGTTCCGCAGATCTGTCTTTGGTAATAGAGTTGAAGAATTTATCAGATTCATTCGAAGCAGTTGTTAGCCGCTTTTTACTGCTACATAGCTAGTTTCAATTTTCACAAGAAGTTACAGGTAATACCAAAGCCCAGTTTGCATTTCTTCGAAAGAAGGGCTTTATTGGAATAAAAACTCGAACCAAAGACCTGCACGCAAAGAACATTTTGAATCTACAGCTTTTGAATTACGTTAACTGCTTTTACTACTTCATAAACGCATTATATATTTTTAGTTAAATATCCAGCCTTTATCTTGAATGTCTTGGTTATATATACTTCAAACCAATATACCATGTACTATTTATGTATCGTTAGCCGAATTTTTTTTATTGCAAATAAAACGACTGCAATTCAAATCTTAAAGCAAAAAATAAAAATGGTTTTCCATAATATCCGATAAAGGAGTCTCAATATTTGTAAAAAACATATTATACAAAAGGAGTCTCAATATTTGTAAAAACATATTGTACAAACAGGGATTCACGTTTAAATGCATGGTGTGACCTTTTTGCGTCACACATCTGGAAAATCGGCATCTTTTGTGGATAGGATAACAGCGTACCTATGCACCCCTAAATATTTCGGGGTCTTGTCTTCTGTCATCGCCCCGGCGACCTTTGACCTTGAAAAAAAAACCCACTCCGGCCAGGAATCTTATGTAATTCGAGGATGAAAGGGCGACCCCACCCAGGAGAGAGCAGAAGGGAGTCTGTCCGAAGAACCAAAAAGAACGGTCGTGTTGTCTCATCTCTCACAAATAACATTCTGAAACAATGAACAATCTTATGAATAACTTCTATGTAAAGTAATAAATTTCCAGTCAAAATTATTATCCTGCTAAAGCCTTTAATATAACTCGACATCAAGGACTTTTGGATCCCATGACTTATCTTAAATGCCTATCATAACAGAAGTATTACGCGCATTCTAACTTTTAACGAACTAAAAAATTCACACATTTCAGATTTTTTTTTTTTTAAAGTAATTTTTCAACTAGTTCTTAAAATTTGCATCACGAAAGACAATTGTTTCGAACATTTGTGTGATAAACTTAGTGTTATTTAAAAAGTTAACTAGGCTTCAGTCTATGGGCGCTGTCACAATTTATTTTATTAACATCTTATAAAACTGTAATATTGGAGTGGAATTTGAAATAAGTAAATCTTTGAAGTCTACCTTTAATTGATACGATCCTGTTTATGATAATGTCAATTGAGAAACGATAAAAGCAAGCGAAATTATGAATTTATTGTCTAATGCATAGCAGATAAATACAACTCTTATCAAGTTATTAATTAAGTTTAATTAGGATATTTTGGAAAGAATTACGTCACAACTGAATATAGTGCAATCGGTTGCAGCAATGATATTTAAAATACGAGCTAGAAAAACGAAAACGATCTTTGAGAGCTGATTGTTCATTAATTTCACACTTCAAAGGAACAAGGTTATTTGTGACCGATCATGCAATTTAGAGCCGTGGTCAAGTGACGTGAACAACACCCGAGATCGAACCCTATCCCCCAAACTTCCACATCACGCCAACGTAAGGGCTTTGAACCTAAACGGATTTAATGAACATCAGCCCTTTTGTACGGTGGTTCATTTGTAACTCCAGGATTCTAATCCATAACTCAACAAAATAATGACGGCCACGCTAAGTGACAACTATGACCACGTGTCCAATGCTTGAGGTAGAGCATCAAGTTTTTTAATTTCTATATTACATTAAAGTGACGATTTAGAGTGAGTGAGTGAATATTAACGTCGCACTGTTTAGCTACACGAGGGCTTTTGGCGACGGACCGCATAATTTTGAGCCATGGTCAAATGACGCGGACGACACCTGAGCTGGCACCCCCTCTCCTAACTACCGCACCACACCAACGGGAGGACGTTTGAGCTCTCGACAGATTTAATGTGCATCGTGCCCCTACACGGCGGGTCTTCAGTGGTACTGGACTAGAGCTCATGACACGCTAGCCGTGATCCGATACCTTGACCACTTGACTACCGCGGCCACATGTGACGATTTAGAAACCACTACATTTTGAATGAGAATAAGCATTTATTAATTCTTTTAACAATTTTTGATGGCTTTGAGAATCATCCCAATCCCAAAATTGGATTCATACCGAGTGCGTACTGAATAGAGCAATATGAAAACGACTATGAATAGTTTCTGTTTTACTTTTTGTGTGTTGCCCACTCAGTGTAATTTCAACACAAATATATTATGGTGTATCTCTATAAATCATTTTTACGCTCAATATGAAATTTGAGGATTATGTTTTAGAATGATTAATAACTTTTTAAAGTCCCGAGTTTCTTACATGTGATGTGAAAATATTTAATTACATTTAAAACAGGAAAGGTATTCTCTGAGATAACAGGTGTAAATATTATCCATTAGAAATATCTCCACATACACATTTATCTTCCCGTGTGTGTGTATTTTTTAAAGTTGACAGATGGATAAGTTTAAGCAAACATGCTTCAACGTACATCACAAAGAGACGTGAGAAAACAGTGGCGACAGACACAATGGATTGTGGTTTCGTTTGATCTTTTTCGTCTAAAACAAGCATTCTATAACTCTTTGGTGACCTCGGTGAAGAGCCCTAGAAGCTGTCTAAATTTCATCACGTCGTTTCTCGAAGGTGAGGAAATGACGAGGTCGTTTTTCGAACGAAAACACAAAAATGGAAGTGGAATGCGTTTTACCATTTTTGTCTTCAACTAACTGACGCGTCAACACTAGATGAAGTATGAGCATCACAAAATAGCTTTAAGTAAAGCAAGTTACATAAAAGTGACAATTCAATTGAATAATTGGGGTACCTTAATTCACGATGAAGTGTCGAAAGAATGTCCAAAAATAGGTCTTTAATTTAAATAACGAAATACGAGAATGAGAAGAAATTAATAGAAAATATACCAATGTTGAGTGTTTATTAATATTGAATTGTTTATTAATATTGGCGCCGACCATCGTTACTTTGCACGCCAAGTAAATGAAGAAGTCATCTAAGTTAACATCTCACTCTCTCACATTACGCTATGTGGGGACTTTGAGCCCCGATAGATTTAATAAATATATATATATATATGCATTACCCCTTCCAAACTGTAGATCTTTAATGACATCGGGACTTGAACCCACGAAATCTACAAACAAACAAAAAACACCAATTGAATGAATATTAAACGTCACTCATTGAAATAACACGAGGACAATTGGCGACAGACTTCGTAATTTTGAGTCATGAGAAAATCAAAGGACGAGGTTGGCGACATCGGCCTCTCTACACGGCGGGTCTTCCGTGGCCCCAGAACTCGACAGAAACACCGGCCAAGATTTTATAACCATGATCTCTCTATTATGGAGGTCAATTGCAGTATTGAAATGCAGGTGAAATTTTACTGCAGATAATAATAAAACACTATTTTAGACTATTTTGCGCTTGAATTTCAAAATTATCTCTATCCATCCTCATAAAATATAAGGCCTAACAAAAACTATTAATTATAATATGAATATTTTAAATTATTTTGATTTTTAAATCAAGACTTCTCTAAATCGAATGTCATTTTCTCTGTCTCATGTCTAACAGTAAATTATAACGCAGGATTCAGAATTAAACTTCGCAACCAAATTTTAATTCCTGTACACCATTAAATATAATGACTGCAATGTCAATGTGAATAGTTATTCTAAATTGATTTTGTTATTTTCGCATACGGAAGTATGAAGTTCACATTTCATTTAATTATTAAATTGGGTCCACATTTAAATTTCCGCAATAAAAAATTCGACCTCGAGTAGAAAAAAAAAAGTATTCAAAAAAGTTTGGTTGAGTTTCATTACAACACTAGAATAGCTTTTCCCAACAGAGGTCATAGACGCTTTGAGATGAATGTGAAAGGGTTCTCAATAAAATTAATAAAATAAATGAATAAATAAGCTAATATCACAGATATACTCAGAAATTCCCAGTTAGAAGATTTTCTGGAACATTCTTTAGTTAATGAAGGAAAAAATTAGCGTCATGCAAAAAATTCTCCACAGAAGAAATCGTTATTTTAAATACCAATATAGAAATTTATCCAGCTAATCACGTTACCTGTGTACATTAAAGAACGGTATCCGACAGGGTTCGAAACCTTAATTTCGAAAAAAATGCACAAATGAATGATTTTTTTTTTATATTTAGGGTCATCTAAATTAGAATATGCATATAAAATTGTTTTGCAAGAATATTATCACTATAGAATATATTTAAGGTATTCAACTACCCTAAAATTGTAATTTATGCCAAAAATTGACAAATTTTTTATATTTTATTTTATAGGCCATCTTTTGAGCTTTATAAAAATACCACGTTTATTATTTTCTGTTCTCTAGAACAAAAACTACAAGTCTTTTTTAGTAAAAGCAGCTGCCACAACTTTAAGCAAGATGTCATACTTTAAAATGCGTTTTACTCGAAATGTGTGTTTTTTTTTTTAAAAAAAATGCTCTAACGGGGACAGCGATTGCTAAAAAAGTTTTGAAAATAATTAACTGAAATTTTAATAATAGTAGATGTGCTTTAACCTTCAAATTTATCAATCACTGTTTTATTACAAAATTTACAGTCTTTTATGTGAATATAATCACTGTTTTCTTAAGCAATTTATAAGTGTTCTATAATCACCAAGATAAAGTGCTCTAGTTTTTGTAAAAATTAAAATATCACTTATCTTGAAGATCATTTCAAAAATTAATAACGTAGCAACACATCAGAATTTAAAAAATTGAAAATTTATTTATAAACTTTTGGTACAAAAGAGGACCCGTTTGTTATTTTTTTGTAAATTTTTACCCATTTTATTAATAATAATTTATTTTTCTCTTTTTAATTTTACCTTATTTTTCTTAAAATGTACTAAATAAATCTAAAAACCACAAAAATTTCCCTATATCTCCATTTTTTAAAAAAAGTTGCCGCAAGTAGTCGAATACCTTAAATGCAATTTTTTGGTAAAAAATGAAAAATGACATCTTCAAAACATTTTCCTTTCATGAAAATATTTTTATAATAATAATATTTTGCCTTTTTTTAACTAGGAATTCAATACAGAGTCTGAACTAGGATTTTTGAAAAATCACATTATTTTCAGTGAGTTGTGAAAGATCTATACGGTCTTCGACTAACCTCTATTTTCTGTAAAATAATTTATTTCAACCAATCTTCACCGAGAGCCAAGCGTGATTTATGCAAATAAGATATATTATATAAGTTCGGGTTTCGCGAGTTAAAGGAGTTAAGTAAAGTGAAGAGATATAGAAGAGTGAAGTTAAGTGAATTAAAGATCGAGAGGTCAGCACGCAGTTGTTGACATTCGTAAATAGCGGTTACGTGTGGAGCTACGCGAGGAGAAGCTGATTGAAGATTGTGAAAATCCTTGTTACAGAGTGTGGATTTTTCACCCATTCTCCTCCCAACCAGTAAAAAGGCAGAAATCACCACGAAGGAACAGCCGATATAAATTATAAGGTCAGTGATTTTATTTAATATATTGCGAATATTAGTACGTGGCGTAGCTGTAATTGTGCGTGTTTAAGCTTTCCTAGATTCAGTTGATATTCTGACTAGTCCGCTGGTAGCGATTCCCAGTTTCGTACTCCACTCTAATTTGTTTCTCTTAAATTTGAATTGTGTGTTTCTAACCATTTGTGTTAATTAAAATCAATAAATCTATTTGATTTGCAATTATGTCCTTTGATCATTTAAGTCCGCCTACACATCCAGTAGTATTGCCAGATAGACAGTAGTGTAAGGGGTGGCTTTCAGCCATGACAGAGTGAGTGATGAATATTAACGTCGCACTGTTTTAGCAACACGAGGGCTTTCACATTATTTTCAGAGTTACGATCAACTGAAATACGTATATAAACTGTGTTTTTAGTAAAAATTTCACGACTCTGATGTATATTAAATATGAAAAATACATTTCAAAATCCTAGCTTAGGATCTGTACAGAAGTTTTAGCTATATATGGGCAAAACATTATAGAAGCCTTTTTCATTAAAAGAAAATATTTTTAAAACATGTCATTCCTTCATTTTTTGCCCCCCCCCCTTCCCCGGAAAAAAATTGTATTCAAATAATTTTTTATTATGATAATATTCTTAAAACTACTTTATTTGTATTTTCGAACACAAGTGATACTAAAAACCAAAAGAATTAATCATTTATACGATTTTTTAAAATCACGCTTTCAAACCTACTCCGATACCTTTAAGGACAGCAAATGTTGTGAGTGAGTGAATATTAACGCCGCGTGCCCTATCAAGCTACTCGAGAGCTTCTGGCGACAAACCTCGTAATTTTGAACCACAGTCAAGTGACGAGGACGACACCTGAGCTGGTACCTCCCTCTCCTAATTTCCACTCCAACGGGAGGACGTTTAAGCTCTCGACAGATTTAAAGTGCCTCTCCCCCTCCCCCTACAAGGCGGGTCTTCAGCAGTACTAGGCTCGAACTCATGATACGTCAGCCACTAGTCCGTTACCTTGACCACTAGGCTACAGCGGCCACATTAAATCCTGTGAGAGAAAGAAATAAAATAATCGGAAATGTTGGGGGTCATAAATCCAATACGAACCTAAATAAGATTAAGCCCTGAAAAGGTTTACATAAAATAAGTCAACACCATTACTTACCAAAATAATATTGCATGCATTGACCGGGGAAGAAAACTTTAATACACATTTAATATATCTAAACTACAAATTGATACACTAAGTTAGAAACTTTTTACACAACCCTGCTACAAAAAACAGCTTCAGAGCCAAAAAAATGATTTTCTACAGTTTTTATTTTGCATTATTTATTCTCGACCGTGACTATTTCGAAAGAAATTTAAAAAAAAGATTTCTCTTTTTAAACAGATAAAAATTATGAACTGTCGTTATCAAAGAGAAGATCCAGACTACTGGAAACAGGTGGCCTTTTATCTTACAAGGATTTCTCTAAAAAATTCCAGTCGTTTGATAAAAATTCTTAACCGTCGAATGTTTTTTTTTTTTTTTTGAAAAAAAAAAGTTAATAAAAAAAAATTGTTATCCTTTTTTTTAGTGATCACCTGGGAGTCCTGAGAGACCTTGGAATATTATTTTCTAAAAACTAGTTTCTCACAATTACAAACGACGACGAAGTACTCCTCTCTCTCTTCCTTTCCCCTTCTAAAGAAAATATGATGTTCATAAGCCAATCAAAATGATTATTAAGTTCAGATAGTTACTTTCCAAATTGATGCTATGGAAAACTACTTAATGTTCCATACCTTTTGAACTTTGATAAATTCTATTACACACGACTTTTTTTTTTCAAAATATTACTGCACATTGGATTAGTGAGTGAGTGAGTGATTTTGGGGTTTATTGGCGCAAGAGCCGATTTCGGCTATACTGCGCCAAACATTTGTTTTAATATCTGTGGTCTAGACGGGAAGAAAAAGAAAGAATGAATTGAATGACAAGAAAGAGGGTCGAAAATAGAGAAGGATCACTAGGGTACCCCGGGTTCGTGAAGCCCGTGTTTACCAAAGACAGTAAACCCCGTTGGAAAAGGAAAAGATCACTAGGGCACCTCGGGATTGTGACACCCGTACTCACCTAAAGAAGGTGAGCCCCCTGAGGGGGCACATTGGATTAAAACTTCCCTTAAATAAGTTTCTAAGTTAAAACGTACAGCTGTAGTTAACAAATTAAATTTTTTTTTTAATATTCTTTAATTTTAGATATAAAATACAAATCAAATATAATTTGTAATGAACAAATTTTTTAATTTAATTATATAGCGGTGGTTCCTATACAAGCCAGTAACAGCCTACAGACTGCAGTGATCATTTTGGTCTAGTGGTATGTTACGTGCTTACAGATCAGAAGGTGCCGAGTTCTATCTTCTTCAATTACACAATACTTTTAGTATAACGAACTTATAAACATAAATACACAAATTGTGCATATGTTTATAATGATAATAATATATGCATTTTTGCTTTATTGAACCTTGCGTCTGTTTCTGCCCGCAACACTAAACTCCGTTCATGAGATTCAATCACCTCGTAATTTTGAACTAAGGCTAGATGACGAGGTTGACACCTGACCTGGAACTCCCTCTCTCAACTTCCGCACTACTCAACAGATTTAAAAGCAACCAACAGAAGCATCGCCAGCTACATTCCTTTGCTAACTGAGTACTTTCCATATGCTTATTTATGCTTTACTCAAAGTTCTAAAGACACTCAATTTGAAATACATTCAGGCAAGAAGACAGAACTCCATTTCCACATTTAACTCACCCTCCCTACCAAAAATTAGGACTTTGAACCGCGCGAAGTATTTAATTTATGTAAACCTAAGCTACAACGTATTCGTAATAATTTAATTAAAGGGAAATCAATTTTTTATTGCGAATAACTATTGTGCTTTAAATTTTATTTTCCTCTACTAATTTAATGAATTATATTTTAAAAGTCTTGCAGTTAGTTAAAAGTGTTGCTGAAAAGATTATACACAACCATGATGTCATGGCTAATGATGCGTAAGAATAATTTCATTTGTGGAAAATATATAAAAATATAAACATTGAGTTTATGAAATGGTTTCATTCATCATTTGAAAATGAATGAATTTACGTAATACGTTTTCTCAGTTCTTTTAGTTGCCTGAATTACTATTGGTATATACTTGAAATAAAATTCAACCACATAAAAAAGGGGATTTAATTGTTTTAAAATCATTCCTGTAAAGGTTAAATGTTTTATATTTTGCTTCCAGTGTCATCCAATTACTCATCAAAAAACTTACTTGATTAGTTTATATCGTTAGATAATAAAGGGGGGTGGGAGCAACGAAATGTTTTTATCAATTTAAATCAGGGGCACTCAACCTTTTCTCCCGGGCTGCAACATGAGGATTAATGGAGGGGAAGAATCCTTTAAGACCAAGATAACATAGAAAATTTAAAATGTGGAAATTGATCAAAATATTAAAATTTCTATCTTCCTTTTCTTTAATTATTATTTTTTATATTTTTGATTTTTGTCACTGAATTTTTCTAAATTGGAAGTATTTACGAATCACTCTTACATTTTCTGCAATAGTAAACTGTTTCATAAGATTACCAATGATATAACGAATTTCATAGGGTGCCTTTGTTATCACTGTGATATTACCAATGACAAAACCCTTTTTTGCTGTAGTAAAGATTATTCAAGAAAGCCTATTTATCCTCTCTTGAAAGAGATCTCGGACGAAAAGAGTCATCGGAAAAATTCCTGCTTATTGGTATTTTTTAAATACACTTTCGTGGCAAATCAAACAATTATTGAACCATGCTTAATTTTCACTACAAAATAGTCTTCTTCAAAATAGTCAAACAATCTATTTTCTTCGAATATTTTTCGCTTGGAAGATTCGAAAGATAGTTAAAAATTGGTTCCACTCATAAAATGGTTGCTACTCCACTGTTGTCTGTCATCACAAATTAGAAAAAAAAATATCAATTCGCACCTATACGACATCGACAGCAAAAAGCAAAATTCATACATTTGTTTTTTTAACAAAGAATTTCCCTCCAAATTTTCATAAATAAAGGAATTTCTCAGAACAATGGGCCATGACTGGGCCACTTAAAAATGCCCGAAGGTTTAGTATCACTGATTTAATGATCAAATATATTATTTGATAAGTGTAAACTACGGTTCAGTACATTCAAAATTAATATATCTTTATAAAATTCGCATTTTAAAGTTAAAACAGGAAATTTCCTTAAAAATAAAAAAAAATTCATATTTACCATGTTATTAACAAATTATATATCATATAAAACCCTCAATTTATCATTTTCTGAAGATGACTGAATACGTTCGGAACTGAGATCTTGAAAAAGTTTATAAATGGACATTTTTCCCCCCGATATTTAATGTCAGTTGAATAAGAATGTACATATAATATTTTACAAGTATTATTGTAAAAAAAATTTCATTGAATAATTTTTTGGCAAAAAATAAAAAATGCCATTTTTAAAACTTTTTTCTTTCGTAAAAAAAATTGTTCTATAATAATTATATTTGCCTGTATATAACTGTGACTTTTATAGCAGGGTTGAACTGGATTATATATTTAAAAAAAAAATTTGAAACGTAAATTTATATTATACAAGTAAAGAAATTTTTAACGTAATTGATCGTAATTCTAAAAATAAAGTGAATTTTTCAAATTTTTTTAGTTTAACCCTGATATAGAAGTTCTATATATACAACAAAATATTATTTCAGAAGCATTAAAAAAAGGGGGAAATGTTATGAATATATAAATTTTTTCTCCATTTTTTTTTTTTTTTTTTTTTTTTTGCAAAAAAATTGCATTTAAATAATTTTTTCTTGTAATTGCATTCGTAAAACAATCTCAGATGTATATTCTAATTCAACTGACACTAAACATCAAAAAAGTATTCATTTATTCACTTCTTCAAAATCACGGTTACGAACGTAATCTCCTTAAGGGTAGCAACCATCGAAAGTTGTATTAACCGGAAATCTTCGCTCAACAATAACGAAAAAAATGTCAAAAACTCATTCGCAATAAGGTTTAATTTAATTAAACTTTGCGTTTACCAATTCCGAGGGGAAAAAAATAAATAGTGTTCTAGTTTTTGTTTTCAGACAAATATTTTCAAAAACTGCAAGGACTTCCTTCCCGCCTCCCTCCTTTTGAAAAGATAGCGATTAAAAACTCATACGCAAAAATGTCAAAATTGTAAAGGTATATTTTTATTAATTAAAATGTAAAAGAGGGCAACGCATTATATAAACCATAGTTAATAATCAAGTAGGAATCTCGAAGGTTCTTCCATGAGAAATGAGTGGGGAAAAAATTAGATAAAACTGTACAAGATATTAAATTTTTGTTACCAGAAATGATTAGATAAAAATATCTATTGCTACCATTATCGACTTTCAAAATCAAATTTAATGAAAGATTATCAACATCATCGAAAAAAATATGTACTAATACACAAGGTTTGCACCTTAGTGATAAGAGAAATTTTCTGTTCCGTGAAAAAATTTTCTTTGGCATTTTAAGATAAATTAATTGCTATAGCAACATAGTCAATGAAATGTTACTAATCGTTGATTGTTTTTAAATTAACTCCCAACACATCTTTTAGGAACTGATACCTTGTATAATGTCGGAATATTTTAAGGAAACCTAAATACTTCCAGAAAACAAAGAAATATTAGGAATCCTCGCATTCATGGGGGAAAAAAAATTTCATACCTATTGTAATATTTCTAAAATTTCTCACAAAACGATATTCATCAATATTTTTTGCATAGAAATTGTTTAATTTTCTTATGTGTTCAGGAGACCGACTACATTTGAAACTAAATGAATATTTTTAATAACCGACTAAATGAATATTTTTTTTTATATCTAGCGTTAGTTGAATTAGAATATCCATATAAAATTATTTTAAGATTATTGCAAGAAAAAAATTATTGAAACACTTTTTGGCAAAAAATGAAGAAAGAATGACATATTTTCAAAACATTCTCCTTTTGTGAAAAATGCTTCGATAATAACATTTTGCCTATATATAACTAGGAATTCTAAACCGCAATATATATATGAATTCACATTATTTTCAGAGTTATGATCAAATATAAACACAAGGGTGTTTTTTATTAAACTTTCTCAACTTCTTGGAATAATAAAATATGAATAATATATTTCAATGATTATTGTTCAGGCTCTGTGCATAAGTATTGCCTATATGTAAGCAAAATATAAAAGAAACATCTTCTATAAAAAATGTTTTGAAAATTTTTCTTTCTTTTTTTGCCGAAAAATTGCCTTCAAATAATTCATTATAAAATTGTTTAACGAATATTATTACATACATATTCTAATTCAACAGGCATTAAATATAAAAAAATATATGAAAATTACGGTTTTGAAAGTAGTTTTAACATTGCACTTAGAAGCAATATGAAAAGTATTGGCGCGCGTCGGACCTCATAATTTTGAACCCCGAACAAATGATAAGGATGACACCCGCGAGCTAGAGTAGCACCAGTCCACTCTTCTTTCCAAATTTCCAGATCGCGCCAATGTGAAGACGTTGATTCCAAATTGGTTAAACGTGCATCAACCCCTCCACACGGCGATTTTTTTAGAGACAGTATGATTTGAACTCACGACTCCACAGTTACCCTGAACTAGTCACAACGGCCAACTGTTAAAGGCGATACATTATTTTTGTTAACGTCGTACTAGAATAAACAAAACGGTTATTGACGACAGACTTTATAACCATAGTCAAGTTACAAAGACCATACAAAGGCATTATAACACAATAATCCAAAAAAAAAATCTCGAATGTTTGGAATCATTTTGATTCCTTATTGTACAACACGAAAAACGAATTCCAAATCTACAATGAATAATTTTCATGCAAGCAACGATAGTGGACGAGCAGCAGTTCCTCCTAAATCAGATTATCATTCAAATCTACTCATCCTACAAATCATTTATGACCCTTTAAAGCTATTCAGATGACGGCCTGTTAATTTTAACATCGTGTGAAACATTGCTCAGACTTCCAAAACCAGATTAGCATGTCTACCGAAATGGGCTACCCTTTCGTGACTTCAGAGTGGGTCACTTGGCCTTGATAACTCTTTTCGTCATGCCCCACGCGATCTTCAAGCCTCAGCCAGTAAGAACTAAGAACATAGCACATCATGAACCGAATGGGATGGCTACCTAACATAATGGCTTTATACCATCTAAAATAGTAGCAGTTTTCTAGATCAGGTGCATTATGGAGCAGTAGCAATAATTACATCAAAGTTAGGAGGTGACAGCCATCATTCTTTTTAGCGCGTTTGTGATTATGAGCAGATTCATGCTCGGAAGAATACTTTTTTTCAAAAACATGCATGTATAATTAAAACAAGGGCGTTTTTTTTTTTTAAATTGCAAAATGGTAACTGTATATTAAAATAATGTAACCTTTCAATTGTTCCAACTGTAGTAAGCATTAAAGCAGCGGTTTTTAAATTTTAAACTTTCGATCACCGTGCCCCCGCCCCCTTTATGTATCAGAGTGACATCGCGGACACTCAAGATTTTGAACATCCCTCCCTGACTTAATATTCCTGATCAATATACGTTCTAATAGAGGTTCTTGATAGGGGACTATTTAGTAATCTAGTTTAGTATGACACATCTTCCAATTTTTTCCACGAGTCCTTTCAGTCTGTAAAAAGAGGGAAATCTCAAGGTTACATCAGAGACTCCACGGACCCCCTAAATAGGCGCTAAAGACCCCCTGGGGTTCGCGGACCACTGTTCAAGAACCACTGCATTAAATCATAAAACAGATATACTTCAGAAGTATGTTATTGATAATTCCAGCTGAATGCATTCATTAACACTTATAAATAAAACAGCTTTCTGAAGATAGGTTAATCCAGGGGTAGGCAACTTGTTTTGGCAAACGGGCCACATTGGAGGGTCGCACTTTTCAAAATAATCGCGTGAGTGAGTGAATATTAACGTCGCACTGTTCAGCTACACGAGGGCTTTTGGCGAAGGACCGCGTAATTTTGATCCATGGTCAAGTGACGCGGACGCCACCTGAGCTGGCACCCCCTCTCCTAACTACCACACCAACCGGAGGACGTTTGAGCTCTCGACAGATTTAACGTGCATCGTTCCCCTACACGGCGGGTCTTCATTGGTACGGGGCTCGAACTCATGACACGCTAGCCATGATCCGATACCTTGACCACTTGGCTACTGCGGCCACTTCAAAATGATTGCATTCATTACAGAAAATAATTTAAGTTAAATAAATTGTGGTAGTTTTATTCAATTTATTTATTATACTGATTGCATATTACCTATAGCTGCACACGTGCATTTAATTTTAGAATCAATTTAATGAGACAAATGTACCTTCACATTTTTCTGCATTTTTTTTTAAAATCAGGAGCGACATTGCTTGTGTATATATATATAAATTCTTACGACAGCCTGTACATTTATGTCATTTTGTTGCACTTGCATCTGTATTTACTCTTGTTGATATTTATGCAAGAAAAACTTTGCTGACACAAATATATGTCAACGAAAATGTAAAAAATAATTCTCCAGCAAATTTTCTCACATATGGAAATTAATGTCATAGCACAGCGGTTCTTAATCTTTGGTCAGCGGACCCCAGTGGGTCCAGTTTTTCTAGGGGGTCCGTGAAATCTCACATGCAACGTTGAGATTTCCCTCTTTTACAGGCCCTGAAAGGCCTCGTGGAAAAATTGGGAACAATTTAATGGTCAAGTCTCAATGACAAAACTCTACTAAAACATGCATTTTGATCAAGAATATTAAGTAGGGGAGGGATGTTCAACATCACGCTGACACATAAAGGAGGGAGGGGGCGGCGGTCGCAGCATAAAGCATTTCCTTGGCACTGTGTTCTGATTTTAAGTCAATAAGTTCAAGCTCTTCAGGTGCTGTATCAATATCAGCAGTAAAGAGATAACGGAACTAATTTGAATTTAGGCTCAATTGTTTAAAAATCCTGATATAGATCTTGTGACCTCGTCCTCCAAACACTGTAGATGATCTTTGTAGAAACACTTTCAGGTTTTTGTTTCCCTAATAAAGGAATTCCGTTTTCCTGATACTGAAAAATACAAAAGGAATCTTTGATCGCTCACGGGAAAGAAATCTCGATTTTAAGTGAATTTTCTGACTGTCCTGCCGGAGCGTAAAAAATCTTCTAAAGGGCCCACCTTTGTGTTGGTCATACAATAAACAATTCAAATTTCTGAATACTTTAATTACTCTCAACTATCAATTTAAATTGGTACATAGTTAAAAATATCAATGATATATATCTATTATAGTATCACGATTTTTAAAACGGTTCAAACAACATTAATATAAATATCAGATTTTAAATTTAAAGTAAAAATTTACAAAACTAAAGCTTTAAGAACCATTTCTAATAGAATTGTTTTAATGACTCTGTCGCTGAGTTTTAAGGGGAAAAAATCAAAAAGTTTATTAAGAAATCGGAAAAATATACATTCTTAATTGTTATTCAAAATCCATATTCAGTACCAGTAATCCTTTTATTCACCACTAATTCTAATAATAAATATAATAGTATTGTTCATTCCTCAAACTGCTAAAAAATATACTATTGATATGTCGGATTTTAATTAAGATTGCATAAAAAAATATCATGAAAAATTTAACATAAGCAATCATTTATGAAATTGTGAAGTGAAAATCGGCTTTTAGACAGATCGTTTATTTAGAAAAAAAATTACATTATTAGAAAAAGTGTGATGTATTTTACTAAGCTTCTATTTTCGAATAGTATTTGCAAATGCGTGCAAAATGATTGATTTGATTTTTTTTTTATTAACGTCACTCTTCAAATGACGAAGATGACACCTGAGCCGGCACTCCACTCTCCAAAATTCCAAATCACGACAACGTAAAGACTTAGAGCCACAACAGATTTAATTGCATCATCCACTCTACACGGGGCTACTCGAATTCACAACTCACCGGCCACGAGTTCGTGATCATGACCACTCTGCAATCACAGCCACAAAACTGAAACTCTGAAAATCTTATCATTTATTCAGGTACTGTTGACACAAAATGTGTGTGTCAACAGTATCTAAATGAAATGATAAAATTTACAGATTTGTTTTTTTATCAGTGATTTATTTTGGACATAGATAGGAAAAAAATATCCACAAAAATATTTTAAAGATAATTTTATACATATATATTTCGATTTAAGTTATTCGACTACGCCCGTAGCAGTGATTTTGCAAAAGTGTACAAACGAATATTTTTTTTTAAATATTTAAAGTGACTTGGATTAGAATACACGTATAAAATTGTTTTAAAAATGTTACAGTAAAAAATTATTTAAAAACAATATTTTTCCGCGAAAATTGATCCTATTTTCAAAAGATTCTTCTTTTTTGAAAAATGCTTCGATAGTAGTAATATTTTGCGACTTACTCAGAGAGCCTGAACTAGGATTTTAGAAAAATTCACATTTTCAGAGTTAGTACCGATTAAAATAATCTGAGTTTTGTTACAATTTTTTCCACTTTAAAGTATTAAAATACAGATAAATTCACTTTTATATTTTGAAAATCTTATCTCAGGTTCTGTACTATATAAAGGCAAAATATTATTGTTATAGAAACATTTTTCACAAAGGGAGAATGATTTGAAAATAGGTAATTCTATGTTCATTTTCTGCCAAAATATTGCATTTAAATAATTTTTATTGTAATAATATTCTCAGAACAATTTTATACGTATGTTTTAATCTAAGTGACACCAAATATTAAAAAAAAATCGTTTGTAAGCTTTTGCAAAATCACCCTTCCGAAAGTAGTCAGATACCTTAATATGTCAAGATATTAATTGATAGAAATCGAATTTAGAATTCTTTTAGCGCATATAATACCCAAATAAAAACCTAAACTTTTGATATTTTTCAATTTATCAAAATCAGAGTATTGGCATCTTTATTGTTTTAAAATGAAATAAGTTATTGATGCATACATTTCACAAAATAAGCAGACATTATTTGAAAATCCTTGCTACTCAGTTTGTTATGAATATTCACACTCTTGAAATGTTTTCTTAAGACTGAATACTGCTAAATGTAACTGGTATAAGATGCCGATTGATAATAAATGCTTTATTTATGGATTAAATTCGTTTAATATAAGTTTAATTTTGAAATTTCCGCCAGCAGTGAATGTAATATTTGGAAGATAATGTATTTTAAAAAAATTAATGAAATGAAAGGACGAGAAAAATATGCAATCAATCAAAAAATCATTTTGATTTTAGATTAGCAGATATCATAGAAAAATTACGTTTCGATCCAGAAATATTTGTGTGTTTGATAATTATTAATCAAATTGCATCACAATATCCTAAGTTATTTTGGCATGCTTTACTACACGAAAATTATTTGGAAAATACTCCGATTAATTTAATATTCTTCTTTATATTTATAAATGTTCAAGGACAAATGTATTTTGTAAATTTTTATCAGTTGAAAACCAGATGTTTGTGTTCGGGGTCGTTCTAAGTAACAGAAGGAAGGGTGAGGGACCTTGGCGAGACAGAAATCCATCAAATTTGAGTTCAGTAATAAATATTTCTTTTTGTTTAGTCGAATGTTTTGAACAAACACATCGGTGTTTCCGAGACCACACCCTGATGTGTCTAAAAAAGATTGACCTGGATGAGATTTTTCGTTATCTTGAATTAAATTCCTTTCCGAAACATTTTATTGAAAATATCCTTACGATCTATTCGTAACGGAATATCTTTATTTTAGCATTTTAAGAATAATCGAATACCAAAGTAAGACATTAAAAAATTTAACTGATTAAAATAATAAACACATTTTTGTTAAGCTAGACAAGTACTATTTTCTGCCGTAATCTTTAATCATAATCAAATGATCAGAACTGCATTTAAAATGCTAACTTTTTTTCTTTCTCAGCGTCTATCCTCATCCGCTGATGTGCACTTTGAAGCCCTATTTAATTAAACGCGCAACGGTCTTCATTATTCAGTGAATTCTGAAACACAAGGTCTATTGGTGACAAACCTCATAATACTGAACCATGGTCAAGTGACGAGGACGACACCTGAGCTGGTATCACTTTTTCTAAGCTACCACACCAAGCCAACGAGGGCCGCGATATCCTAGTGGTCAAGGTATCGGATTGTGACTGGCATATCATGAGTTCCAGCCCAGTACCACGAAAGACCCACCGTGTAGGTGAACGATGCACGTTAAATCTGTCGAGAGCTCAAACATCCTCCCATTGGTGTGGTGTGGTAGTTAGGAGAGGAGGGGGTGCCAGCTCAAGTGTCGTCCGCGTCACTTGACCATGGTTCAAAATTACGCGGTCCGTCGCCAAAAGCCCTCGTGTATAGCTGAACAGTGCGACGTTAATATTCACTCATTCACCCAAGCCAACGAGGAGACTTTGAGTCTCGACAGATTTAACGTGCATTGGCCCTCTTACACGGCTGGACTTCAGTGGCACAAGGGATCGAATTCATAACCACACTAGGCTACCACGGCCTAGAGTGGTTATGGTTACATTATTCAGAAAAAGACTACTTTTTGTAAGTGATACTTCACTATTTCGCCTCTGTACAACTGTAGCCCTATGTAGGATAAAGTAAACCCGTAAATTTTATTTTATACAAACTGAATACGGGTTGAACTAACAAAAATTTGTACTTTGCAGTTCTTTTGGTAAATTAAACATCATTTGTAGCATATTAATACATCTGTAATAAGTTATTTTCATTCTGTTGTATTTCAAAGTAAAATATATAAGGAAATCACATTCAAATTCTGACTAAATTTTTTCAGAGGAAATCCCTAATGCTTGGTCAATGAGTAATGAAAAAGGAAATTACCTGGAAAAAATGACCATTGAAAAATCTCAATGGTCCATGATGATATATGAATGAATCAAGACACGAACGCATAACCCAACTGACCATCATGCTCAACAGAGCTTTGTTGTTAGGTGTATATATATAATTATGTTTACCTATCAACTTGAAAAAAAAAATGGAGGAAAACGAAAACGAATTATAATTAGCAAGATGAAGTACAGTAAAATCCGGCGTATAACGCTACACCTATATTTTCAAGCTGCAATTTTTAATTTTTAGGTATATTCGCTGTATAATGTGCACCCCCTTTTTGCGAAGAAACCTTAAATGTATGTAGGCAATGCTCTTACGTTTTGAAGTCATTTTTTCGAGGTATTATCTCAGGCTTTAAAAAAATTGTACGCTTCTAGAACTACAATAATTTAATTTCATAAGAAAAAATGTCATTTCTTTCAAATAAACAGTATTTCAATAAAATTATAAGTCTAATTATTTTTCTATGCTGATTTTTTTTTATTTTTAAAGCCATCGTTTTTATAGCCGGCGTATAATGCGCACCCTTAAATTTCGATCTTATTTATTTTTTTTTGTGTTAAAAGTGCGCGTTATACGCCGGATTTTACGGTAATAAAAATGCAAGAGTACTTTTATTAGTGCCGATGAATTTAATTTCAACTTCGCCTTCGTAACTTTCCAAAAATAAAAGAAAATAAATTGTTATAAAAAAGTTATGATGCAGAAAAACAAATCAATAATAAGAAACAATTTAGACTGAAAGAGTTATCTAAAAATAAACCACTCATATTTAAAAAAAATTACGGAAATTTTCGAAAACTGCGACAGGTTTTCCCTCACTATTTTATATTTTTTTTATTTTCCCTCCCTTCAAACACTAAGTATATCAGGGTTTTTTTCTTTCTCAAACTTTTTTTTATTCATCTATATTCCCACACAAGCATCCCGCATTGGATGGAAAATAGGTCGCACCATCACAAAAAAAGCAGATGTCTTTTTCGCACACGAGCGTTTTCTGCCACCTGACTAAAAGAAAACTGTAACAAAAACCGAAAGATACATTTCTCGTGCAAGTTTCTATAATCATAAATGTATTTATTTTGCATCACACATTTATCTGAATGGGTATCACACAAATAAACTCTATGCCTAACAAAGTTAATAAAAAGGATTTTAATAAAGTCCAAAACTGATTGCAATATTCTGAAACCGTCATACTCTTAAGATAGAATTGAGTTAAGAAAATTGTGTTTATATATAGTTTAACGAGTAAAAAGCGAGTGAGTGAGTGAATATTAACGTCGCACTGATTAGCAACACGAGGGCTTTTGGCGACGGTCCGCGTAATTTTGAACCATGGTCAAGTGACGCGGACGACACCTGAGCTGGCATCCCCCTCTCCTAACTACCACGCCACACCAACGGGAGGACGTTTGAGCTCTCGACAGATTTAACGTGCATCGCTTCCCTACACGGCGGATCTTAAGTGGTACTGGGATCGAACTCATGACACTCTAGCCATGATCCGATGCCTAGACCACTTGGCCACCACGGACACTTTAACGAGTAAAAAAGTTGACCACTAAAGAGAAAAATTCTTCTACATATAAGAGGATAACTGAACATCTTTATTATAAACTTTATAACAGAAATTTTTATCGTAAGGGTTAAAAAATTATTGGTCAGTTGATTGAAAATTAATGTCGCCCTTCGATGCAACATGAGAGATATTGTGTGATCCGAAATATTATATTAATATTTAATTATATTCTGGAAAATATTTAAAATATTTTCCAGGAGGCTATCTATAGATCATAGCTTTTCCAATTACAAATCAGTTAATGAATAAATTTTCGAAGAAAATCATTTTTTTTATGCGAAAGCTATATTGTGATATGATTTATGATTTGAAAATTGGAAGATGTAAGAATCCATGCAACATCTGCATTCGAAATACAGAAATGAAGCTCGTGCCACTATATTCAGAGGGTTAACAAAATTTCGTCGTTCTCTTCAGGATGAACACAAAGGAAGACATTTTCCAGTTGTAATGCTAAGATTGTGTCAGGCATACGAAAAATGGTAATCGATGATTATCGCTGTACTTACCAAGTGATAAAGAAGGAACTTAATATTGAATCTACTATTATACTTAAAATTATACAGAAAATATTGCCACTGAAAATATTGAACTGTTTGTCACTAGATCCCCCATAATTGAAGAGAACACCAAAAATAGGAGTGTTTTTGAATAAACAAAGAACATTAAAATAGTTGAGAGCAGTGGCGAACACTAGAATTTTTCAAGTGTCTGTGTGAGGGGGGGGGTCAGGGTCGAAAGTTCCACCGTTCTCGTATCAGGCTCCGATACGCCGCCATCAACCCAACGTCCCTTATGATTTTGTTGATTTTCGAGAACAAAAAAAAAACAGTAAAAAATTAATTATTCAGTATAATTGTATTTTGTGTTAAGGCCCTTTGGATGAGGACGATTTGATCGAATTTACGACAGTTTATGGTAATAAAAAGTCGATAATAGCGCAGTCGAAGGTGAAGTTCAACTATTAATAGCTGACTGAATTCGCGAGAGCTTGAAATTTGCAACATAATTGTAACTTGATTTCATTTGTTAAAGATTGTTAATTTTATCGTTGAAAATTTTTGTTACCAATAAATCCAGGTAAGACAAATTCTAGGACTCCAGAATTATAATTTTTATAACACCACACACACTCACCAGTATTTATTAAGTATGGAACAACATTTTCTTACTCACATAGAGCGTGCATTAAAATTTTAACGTTCTCTTAAGTTTTGTGTAGTAGTATATCAAGAATTTTTTATTAGTAACTTGAGAAACAATTTTCACTGCACAGTAATGTTAATTTTTTGTAATAAAAATGAATTGTTTTTGTTTTATAAACAAGTAGCATGGATTTTCTTATTGCTTTTTTGCACGGTTTTTTTCGAAAAATATTTAGTTTTTTTATCCTACACAATTTTTTAAAAGTTGTGGAACATATCCCCAAATTTATCACAAGTCGCATCAGTGGCGTACACAAGGGGTGGGGGTCCTAGGGGTCCGGACACCCCCAAAGCCCTTGAGTTTTTTTCAATTGATGATAGTCCTATTTTTTATATATAACGTAAAATTTAATTAAGTACTTGTAATTAAAAATTTATTTTATTAATTAATGCTAATTATTAATTCAATAATTTTTCACTGTTTTTTGTCAACAAAATCAGAAGAATCAATTGGTGTTGTCTTGAGATATGTCTAAGGAAATGTATCTACCGTGAAAAAAAAATTGTGCGTATATTCTCTATAGATATAGTTTGAGGGGAGAACTCATTTAAGCAAGACAGAAAATTATTAAAATGATCTAATCATCAAAGAACTCCTGTAGCATAAAGTGAAGTAAGCAATATCAAAAGAGTCATCTTCGTCATGGAATAATTACAACTGAAACGGTCCCATTACGGCTTAAAATTACAAGATCAATACACACTTTAATTCAATAAATCTAATCTAATCCGCGCTCTCACTGAAATTTCGCCACGATACACCTATTAAAAAATACTTATTTACGAATCAATTTCTGAATTTCCATTTAGTCTTTAAAAAAACAAACTACACCACACAAAAGAGAACACATGTAATTCAACACGTTTTCCTGTATCACGATATGAATCTTAAAACTTGCTCTGAAAAACGGTTCACTCGCAGATAAACTTCCGACCTTCTCTCCGAGGCAACATCACAAAAGATCAAATTATCCAATGAATAAAAAGCAAGTGCAGCATTGTACATGGAATGTATCTCACGTTTTTTCCGAATGTAACCGCTCATACGTGCCGAATGGGATTGGAGTTTCACAATCCTCTTCCATTATGATTAAATTAGACAAGGTTAAACGGAACAAACGCCGCTTTACAATTATACAACGAAGAGGGATGTGGTCGAGAATTCAAGTAGCTCTACAGTGAGAATTGCTGACCACAAACATCGGCATTTTGAGCCACTATGAGTGAGTGAATGTTCATTTACATCGTACTATATAAAGCAACACGAGGGCTATTGGCGACGGACCTCGCTTTGAGCCCCTCTATAAAGCGGGTCTTCAGTGGCACTGGGGCTCGAACTCCTGACACGCCGGCCACGAGATCATAATCATAACCCATAGGCCACTTAAAAAACAATGCGGTTTAATTCTATTTAAGCAGATTGGGTGACGTAGTAGGTTAGGCCCTCACTTGTACTCTAGTTTTTGGGTTCGACCTCGGCCCAAGCCGGTGAATGTTCATGATGCAAAATTCGACAGCGTCCTTTTCGTATGATTATGTGGCTTGTTAAAGATCCCTAGAATGCCTGTTTGGCTTGGATGCTCTCTGCAAAATTTAATACCCAGTACAATTTCGCCTCGTCAGAACTCGGGTCCCTCTGAAAGGAAAATTGGGTGTGTCAAAAATACATTCAGGCAATTGGTATCCACCTATATTGTGCCACTCTAAAAAGTGATACCAGCTCCCGGAGAAAGTACTAGGTCTGCAGTGGTGATCATCAATCCGCAGCCCCATTTGAAAGAAAAAAATTCAATTTAACAAACTACTGCCTTTGTTATACTTCAAGTGGTTTTGAAGAAATTGGGAACTGATTTGTCCAAGTGTTGAATATTTGAGACTATAGATTCATATAGGCAAAATGTTCCTGTAGTGCTTCTTAAGCCAGCATTAGACGATCCAAAAGATACGATAAAAACATTCACCCCTTTTATAAGAATATTTTATATTTAATAACCCAGTTGTGATTAATAGTTGAACAAGTTTATATATTCTACGAACGCCTATTTATTTTTATAAACACTCAAATGATCAACAAAAAAAATCCAGATGAATGATATCTTGAAAATTACAAAAATTAATTACATATTCAGTTCAACCAGCGTCAAATATGTGTGTGTGTGTGTTACAATTATTTTCTCCAACAGAAGAAGCACTTAGAATAATTGCAAAAGATGCCAATTTAACAACGTAATTTTAACACAACAGGTGATTATATATCAAAAAATAAATTAAGTAATGACATAAATTAAAGCTAAGTTATATTTATTGAATTAAAGCAGACGATAGTATAATATGGAAGAAAGTTTTACACTTCTGTATAATTAAAACAGTCATTTAAAAAAATAAGTTAAAAAAAAAAAGGTAATATAGAACTTAATATTTTGCAGAACAATACAAGGAAAATGATTAGCCTATTACATGGTAATAACATCCAGTATAACTTATTACATTTAAATGCTCTTGTCAATTTTTCCAAGAAAGTATTCTTCCCTTCCCAAGAAATGCAATAATCTTTTTTCTCCCATCTAGGAACTGAAATAAAGTATTCTTAGCACATTTTAATAAAATCGGCCTCTAATTTCTCATACAGGGTACGGAAAGAAAGTATCAGCTTAAATGTTGTCTTCGTCATTTAATAGTGGCTCAAAATTGCACGATTAGTCGTTAATATTTTCTGTGTTTCATAGGACATTACTTTCTAAGAAAATTGATAAATTAGCAGAATGAAAATCTCGCTAAGCGAACACTTTTAGCAAATCACAAAATACGAACAAATAAATGCATATATACTTAAGTTTTCTACTAATTTTTCTGAATTACAACAACGAGAAACTGCAGCAGTTGTCAAATTTCGTAGGCAGCGACAGTTGAGAATTTATCGCCTGAACCCGTGTAATCGAATATAGTACCTACTATATATACATATACATTAAATTCAAAAGCAAAAATAGATTTCTCACATTTGTGCATTTTTATCATCGCATAAGTTATGGATCAATAGTTAACTGTAAAGTAATACGTCTTCTAAATACCACATGATTCGAGACCGTTATTTTAGGGAAATGGCTGCAGTTGGCGATATTTCGTCAGTAGCCAATAGCAGCAGCAGAATGGGCTTAATTCATGCGATGTCATAATCACATGATAAATGCAGTCGCGTATTTCCAACCACAATCAGCTCTATCGTCTCAATGCAGCCCAACTTTTGATTTTTCCCGAAACTTTCTCTTAAAAATTACATATTAGTTAATAACGCTCATAAGTAAGAAAAATGCACTTAAATTAAAAATCGCATATAATATAAGAATTATTTTTATTTTGAACTGAGGAGGTAGCCCCTGTCTACCTAACGGCGGACCAACCTCCATTTTATAGATTTTACAACTGTTAATTATATTTTAAAATTAAATTTTAAAACTAATTTACACATGATATACGTAGTTCTCTTTCTTTTAATATACTGTAAGGAGGGGGAAAATATCCACGTCTTCATCTCAGCATTTTAATTTTTACTTCAATTTAGTGCCTCTTTAAAAACAATGTTCCTAATCACCTTTTCACTCTAAGCTACATTGAATTTTTATTCCGTCTTTTGCTTCTGTACCTTGACAGAGCCACATACAATTGTCCATGAGTAAATATTGTTTCCTTTGATGTTACACTGGAGTAAATACCGAAAAGGTCATGGCAAATGTCAAACTTCCAGGGAATAGCGTAGGTTTTAAGTACGAATGGCATGTCCAAGTACCCTGCAGTGTCCAGTGTAATCCTTGGTATACATACAATTTCGCTTTTATGATCTCCTGATAAAACTTCACACTACAGTATATTCCACTGGATATTTTTCCCTACCAATATTGTGCCATTACATATAGACCATCAGTAATACATAGATTTCTTAATAGTATGACGATTGTAACGTTTGAGACAAATAAAGGTTAATATTAAGTTTAATTTAAATATTAAGTTTAATTTAAATATTAAGTTTAATTTAAATATTAAGTTTAATTACGTCAAAGCTATTATTTACAAATTTACATTGAAGTTATTAACTTAATAATTAGATTATATTAGTCCCAAATTCTGTTTTGTGAGGGAGGGGTCTCTCGGCATCTCTTCTCAGTGAAGTTTTCACTGCATCTCCGTTCCCTCTTTCGGCCCTCTCTAGGGTTCGGGGGTGACAGCGGTTGGCGTCTTTAGCTTCCAGTTACATCCGGTCGTGGGCGGAGTGGGTTTCTTGCCGTGTCAAAGGCTGCCGGGGGGATCCAAGACAAGACTGCGCCTTACACGTGTAGTAATCAATTCTACTAAGAAGCCGATTCAGCTATGTGGCGGGAATCGTCGCACGATGCAGCTTAATTTCAAATTTAGTTTAGCGGTGGCATTCCAAAGGGAGTTTGTGATGATGGATATCCATGCGAATACTATAGCACAACATTCTCTCCATCGTCCCAGCCAAGAGAACGGCCTAATAAATTTATTACAGCATCACAAAAAACTTTTTATGTAGAGAAAACTTTTTGAAGAATCTTACTACCCAGACATATTTACCAAATTATCAAATCCGAAATAGAACGAGGTTTTTACAAGTACAAGAATTACAAGTCGAAGTTTCGCTTAGAATTTAATAGAAAACGCGTGATTACATTGATCATGTAACCGTCATGAATTTAACCTATTTATCAACTTCGCCAGACTAACCAAAAAACAATATCATTTTTTTTAACTCCGCACAGTGGCGTACAAGAATTTGGTGGTCAGAACTTAGTGAGCATCAGTGCAAAACTGCAGGGATTTTTCACCTCTGTTCTATACTCAACAACACAAAACAGGCGGAAAAAGAAAAATAAAGTATTTTAAGACAATTTTTTATAGGTAATATACAACAACCAGATGGGTGAACATGTTTTAACTTCAAAACTTTTGTGTAAAAAGAACGAGCCAGAAGTAGTTCAGTAATTCACACTGACTAAGAAGGAAAAAAAAGAATGGCCATTGAAGCAGATGAAATATTTCAGGAAAAGTTTCACAAAGAAAAGAGATTTTTTTTTTCCCGAAGCAAAATAGAAAACCATAAACATTACAGTGGAAACTCCGCTGACCCAGAGGATTTATACGTCACCGAGGAACCGAAAAATTCGAACAAAAAACACATATTCCATTGAGTTGTTGCCATTCCACGTGAGAAAAATAATAGCTCCTCGGTTCATTTTTATATATATGGATCCACTTGAGTGATCGTCCCATTCGTTCAGAGAAAGTGAGCGAAGAAAAATTCACTGAGTGAGTTAAGTTCGTTCTCTTTTGTATTTAGAGAGCCAAGCAGAACGCAATGGGAATAATTCGTTTACATAAATCATTTAGATAACAAAAGCAGCTCTCCTTATTCTCCACGTTATTTTACGTATAGCTATTTTCTTTTAAACATGTATACAACGTTTGTACTTGGGTATTGTCCTTCATTACTTTACGAAAAAGAAAAATTAAAAAGTTTTCTTCACTTGATTGAGAATAATTCAACCTTCGATCGTCTGTCAAAATGGAGAGAAAAGATTTATGCACGGAAGTGGCAATGACACAAATATAAACAAGAAGAAAGCAAGTTCAAAAGCCTGAAGAATAATTATTTTAGAGCGATTCTTGTTTGGATTTGATGCAATTAAAACGTACTGACATAACAATTTTCTAAAATTTAATTAGGTTCACATTTAAAAACTGTTTTATTTCAAAGGATTGTTTAAAGCTGTAATAATGATTAATTATAGTTCAATTGCTGATTTTGGTTTGAATTAAGAAGAGAGATTTTCTTAAACTCTTTCTCGCCGTATTTTTTTTAGCACAATGAGTGAATATGTAAACTGACGTCATCCTCTAAAGCAACACGAGAGCTATTAGCGAAGGGCCTTGTAATTTTGAGCCAATGTCAGGTGACGAGGACGACACCTGAGGTGGCAACCCCACTCTTCGAATTTCAACTCAATGCCAATGTAAGGGCCTTGAACTAGACAGATTTAGCGTGCATCAGCTCCTCTACGCGGCGGGTCTTTAGTGGTACCAGGACTCGAACCCGT
The DNA here is from genome assembly GCA_019973975.1 of Trichonephila clavata. Lineage (NCBI taxonomy): Eukaryota > Metazoa > Arthropoda > Arachnida > Araneae > Nephilidae > Trichonephila > Trichonephila clavata. The sequence goes on from BMAO01008103.1 coordinate 130,365, forward strand.
GTCTCAGAAACAAAGGCCATGACCACTAGGCAATCACGGTCGAATTTTTTTAGGCAGAAAACAACTAATTTGAATTTTCTATAAAAATTTTCCCTTGGATAACAAAGTTTAGTATGTATCACTTTTTTTGAAAATTCTTACAAAAGACAATACATTATTTATGAAAAGTAAAATATAGGAAATTTGATGAAATTCTTCCCATTCAGGTTATAGCATGATGTTTCATAAACACAATTTTTCCCCAACCCTTAAAAAAACTTTAACTTTATCTAATGAATAATAAGTAATAATGTTATATGCCAGGTTGGTTATTGACGTCACATGTGTTATTATTACTTATGCCCCCCCCCCGATCGACAATAACATCAGATCAAGGTCCACGAAATTCATTGCGGCGAAGGGCTAGATTTTTACGCCTATCGTTAGCCTTAGCTTTGAGCATCATGATCTTTGGACAGCACGATTTTGCTTGGTCCCACCCGAATTTTGAGGGTGAACACCCTAGAGATGTCAGGGTCACCCACCTCTTTTCCACTTCCCCCAACCTCCCAAGAGGACTTGTGGCTCGACAGCTATTTAGCGAACCCCATACAGCGAAGACCCTATACATTTACAAACATCCATGCCTTCTCCCGGATTCGAGTGAGTGGAAATTAACGTCGCACTGTACAGCTACACGATGGCTTTTGGCGACGAACTCGTAATTTTGAGCCATGGTCAAGTGACGAGGACAACACCTGAGCTGGAACCCTCTCTCCTAGATACCACACCACACCAACGGGAGGACGTTCGAGCTCTTGACAGATTTAACATGCATCGCTCCCCCTACACGGCGGGACTTCAGCGGCACTGTGCTCGAACTTCTGACATGCCTGCCACGAGTCCGTTACCTTGGGCACTAGGCTACTGCGGCCTCTCCGGGATTCAAACCCAGGCTCTAAGGCACAGCAAGTCAGTGTCAGTAACCACTTCACCGGATGGGCAGCTCGTCACACTTAAAAGTAGTATAAGGGTTATTGGCGTCGAAAATAGTAACTTTGATTCACGATCAAGAGACGAAGGCAACGAAAGAATGGGTATTCAGCCTTCTAATTTTCCCACCACGCAAACGTGAAGACTTCGAATTCCGCTATTTGGCGGGTATTTAGTGCTCTCAGATTTCGAAATCACGATTCCACCACAACAAGGCCTGACGCGAGCTCACAACCGTGATCAATCCACTACCGTGATGGTCTTTAAATGCAAGGGAATGAGTGTTAACGTCGCCCTATAAAGCAACAAGAGGGCTATTGGCGATGTACTTCGTAATTTTAAGCCTTGGTCAAGTGACGAGGATGACACTTCAGCCGGCACACCCTTCAAGCTACACCATGCCAATGAATGAACTTTGAACCTCGGTAGATTTGACATGCATCAGTCCCTGTTGTTAAAACCTCGATTCATCGTCCCTTGGCGATAACTCACGCCAGAAAATCGTTGTAACCCCCCCCCCTTTGTTTTTGTTTCAAGTGTTTACACTTACGAGATGTGATGCACTCTTCGAAGTGAGTGGCTGGCGCTATATCCAGCTTGAATCAATTAACAATTGGTAATAAATATAGCTTATTTAAAATTGTTAATTTAAATGGAAGTTATTTTATCTGAATTGACTTGTGAAAACCTTTGACAAACCGACAAGAAACTGAATCGTTTTCATTACCTCTTCAGTGGCTCCAGGACTCGAACCTTCAACATGGCGTCCACTAATTCGTGATCATATAGGGGAGAGGGAAAAACATTTGTAGTATGCAATTTTTCTTTAATGCACATACCATTATGAACCATTTTTTTTTCCAGCACGTTTTCCTGGAGCGTCTTGACATATGTCTGGAAGACGTGACTTATTTCATGTGCTTTTGACGTCTTTGAGATGTCAAGAACTGTTCTGGCGGACGCCGAAAATAGTGCGCTATTCTTTTTTGTTTCAAATGCTCAGGGTTCCTCCCCCTTATCAAAGGTACAGGAAATCCGCATTCTTGGAGATGGGAAAATTATGCTTGAAATTCTGTTTTATTTGCAGTTCGGGGGGGGGGGGTAACTTGGCTGGTATCAAAGCTCAATTCGTTTCGGGGGAGGTTCGCAAACTTCCTCCATCTTAAGGAACGCACCTATCACAAGGAAGCAAATTTTAAGAACAAATATTATTTAGGTAGATTTTCGCCCGCATTCTATTGAGGGGAAATAAATCATGTCAGGTCACCCACATGAGACAACCGGAACTGATTAATTTACTAATGTCGTTTTGTGAATTTTAGAAAGCCACTTTTTAGGTAATAGATATAAAATTACAACTTTATTAAACTAATGTCAGAATTCAGATACCTCTGTAGTGTAATAAGATCATTTATAATAAATTACTAATAAATGTTTCAAAATATAACTTTTTACAGAATATAGCATCAATATATTTATTTAAAAACGCATCACTGCCTCAAATAATGATGGTGCTTAAAAAGGATCGAGGCTATTGCTAGAGCAGTGAAAAAGCTATTGGAGACGGACTTCGTTATTCTGAAACACGTTTCAGTGACTCAATGGTCTGCATGAGTCAGTATCTCGCTTATTACTTCCCCACCACATCACGGGAGAATTTATTTAATTCAAAAAAATTTTTACATTGATTCATTTATATTAGCTATAAATCCATTTCGAGCAATTCTGGCGGCAAGTGTTAAAATCCATTACCCCTTTCTTTTCTAATAATACAAGAACATCTGAGAGATCAAGGTCGGTAAACTTTTTTTGGAAAGAACCAGATTGTAAAAACAGGCGGGTCGAGCAACAAATATATACAGTCGGCTCCCGATTTAATGAGTTTATCGGTACCGAGCGTTTTGTTCGTTAAGATGGTGTTATTCGTTATCCCGGGGTCCAAACAAAATATAGATTTTTTGCACTAATCTTCTGGAAATTCAAAATCAAGAAACTATAACCACAGACACACAATATTCTTAGTTAGAAATTACACACTTTTTATTCAACAGCTAAAAATACTATTAGTGAACTACGCCCCTGTTAATTGGACATTTTAAGGGGACATGGTACGATTTAAGCAAAAATTTTTAATTTAAGGATTTTCAAAAAATTTTTGGTTGCCTCCAATGTGTGCATTCTGTGTAACACAGATTTTGTGCCCAAAATTTCAAAAACAGCTAGGCATTTAATTTTTTAAGGAAAAACTTTAAATTTTTTTTAATGATTTTAAAATGCTACACCTCCTACAAAAATTTACGTACATGCATGAAATTTGATTCACATGTACTTCAAACTATGCATAACAAAAGTTGGTATGGGTTTTGCAATAACATGATTGGTATTCGTACAATACTTCTTTTTATGAATGCGTATTGAAAATTCCTTAAAATATTTACACATTCTAAATTCAATTATTTTTAAAAAATAAGTATTGCTTTGATTCAAAAATGCATACCAACTTTTGTTACATGTACTATTTGCAATAGGTAAAAAAAATTCAAAGCATTTGGCACAATAGAAAAAAAGCTTTAGCATTTTAAATGGAGACAAACTAGTTATTCTTTCTCTGAGATAAGTTTAAAGTTTTGATTTGCCCCATAAGGATGTGAATAAAAACCAAAGCAAAAGCTATCATAATTCTGTGGTTTTTTTTTAGTTTAGAGCTTTCAAATTTTGTTTGGTTATAGAAAAGTATATTAAGAATAATTTAAGCTAAAAAAAATGAAATTCGATTTTTTGACCGATTTTTGTCAATTGAATCGTACGGTGTCCCCTTTAAAATACTGACCAGTCGATATTTGACAATCGTTTCGTTTCTTGACTCGAAAGAGTTCTGTTTTGACTTTAAGCAGAGAAGCGTCGCTTACGTCCTGCTGTGTATAAGGTAAGTTTTCATAGTTTTCGAACTATGTAAGGCTTTAGAAAATGTAACAGTTTTAATTGGAATTCAAGAATCAATTTCTGCATCATAATCGCTATGCATTGGCTCCAACAAATCAACAGTTTTCTCAACTTCAGTTGCACAGATAGCAGTCAGTCATGAAATGTAATTAACATAATTGTTAAAATCTTAAAATATCCCCTTGTATTGTGGAGTGGGATGAGATAAGAGAATCCCCTGTTCCAATTCAAAACTCACGCGATAGGCTACACTCGTGACTCATCTGTACCTATACAGTCTAATGGTGTGCACACATTCCCGACGAAATTCACTGCTTACAAGAGAATAGTTTTTTCTGTTCCAGACAAAAATGATGTAAATTGAAATAAAATTTAATTTTTCTTCTAATACTAACTAATAAAAAAAATCATTAATAGGGTTTTTCTGCCTTCCTTTTAATAGGGGGAAGAGAAAAATTCGTTAAGAAGCGAAATTCGTTTAATAGGGGTTAGGTAAATCGGGGTATGGCTGTATTATATATTTTTCCCTCCAAGAGAGAGAACGTTTTTGACTCTCAAATGTTCTCGGTTTCCCTAACTATTGTCCTCGCCGAAAGACTGGTAGATTGAAACATTTATTCCGGGCACATCTTTCTTCGGCTGTCATCCGGAAACAAGATTTAATTAAAACGCCAGAGGAAAATGGTTTTGTTTTTGTGAGTAATAAATTGGCTATTCGTAAACTGTGACTTTACTTACAGCTTTACTATATATTTTTTTATTTTTACGATCAGATTGCGTTGTGGTGATGCGTTCAGTTTTAAACCTTTCAATGTCAATAAAACCATTCACTTTGGAAAACTTAGTATTTACAATAGGTATTTAGCGCATATAAATAACTATCAAAATTTAAATAATTTTTTAAGGCATCCCAGCTAGGTTCGGAAAGCAATTTTTCAAAAATTTATTATAAGAAATTTATTGCTTTAAAGAACATAAATAAATTTGAAGAGTCATAATTCTTAAATACACAACACGTACCACTCCTTGTTTTTGTATAAAAAAATTTTTCTTTTATAAAATTTTAGAAAAAAAAATATATAAAGTTAAGATATACAGCATAAATAATTATACAATGAACATAATGTAATTTTAATTCCATGTATATATTTCTTGATCTATCTGGAATGTCACAAATCACAGGATAAAAAAATAATTATGAAATAAATATTTTATAAGCCTTCAAATTCGACGTTAATGGTTTTTCATCAAAATTACTTTATGTTCTAAGCTAAAAATGGCTGTAAAACATGATTAAATGTAAGTATCTTAAGACCTGCAATCTGCTACACTCTAAGGGGCTTATTGCATACGTGTTACAAATTTCATTGTGTTTTATTGGATTGTTCTGGAGATATCCCCTTTTTCGTGCACAAATTATCATGATAATTTCATTCTTCACAAAACACATTTAAAAATTTTTTATAAGATACATAAAGTAAATACCACAAAATCAAATTAAGATTCTCCAGTTTTATATGTTATTCCTTTAATTATGTTATTCCTTGTTAATGCTTATATTTTCTTTTTTTTCCGAATGGTCCTAACACCTAAAACCTAAAAAACACCTTTTCAACCTAGTCGTATACCTAAACTGATTGTTATTTCTCAAATGGATCAAACCAACAAGCGAAAAGCTACATTTTTACATTATAACTAAACTTTAATTAAGAAATTTTCATTTTTCCCACTCTTCAAATTCAAAATACACCTGTTATTTATATTCTATTTAAAATTTGATGCAGCCTAAATTCATTTTTGAGATCTTAGTATGTGCCCTCTGAAAAAGGGACACTTCTGTTAGGGGACAAAATGCCTGAACAGGTGGGTGTTCAATACTGGGAGGTACTACTGCAATTTAATTCGTTTTTAAAGTAAAAAAAACAATATTCCGAGGACCGAATTGAAAACAAGCGATGGATCGTAGTTTGTCAACCCTTACCATAGATGAATGTAAGATCTGTCTAACCACGATTAAGTTAATTACTATGAGATTTTCAACCTTTAAAATATTTATGCAAATGAATACATTGCAGCCAGCATTATTTCACTTGACGGAATTTTATGGAATTTGAACTCGAACAAACGGTTTAATTTAATATCACCGGGCATATAGTTCTAGAACGTGACTCTAGGCTGACATAGCTTCGTATTAAAAGAGAAATATGAATTGCAATCTAATCGAATTCGATCTATATGTCATGAATACATAGTTTCTTATTAAATTAAAAACGTAGGAAAAATCACAAAATGAATGTATTGTTCCAGAAGTTTTAATTTTACTACATTTAGTTAAGTCCATACGAGGGCTATTTGGCGACTGACCTCTTAATTTTGAATCTGGGTCAAATTACAAGGACGACACCTGAGCTGGTGTCCTCTCTCCCAACTACCACACCAACGGGAGGACTTTGAGCCGATAGATTGCCCGTGAATCAGCCCCTTTACACGGCGTGTCTTTAGAAGGACTAAGAATCGAACTCATGACATGCCGGCTACGTGAGTTCGTGTCCATAGCATCTAGGGTATTACATGGTCTTTATTACAGTTAAAAATCAGGCAAGAGGATTTAATGATGAATCAGTAAGCAAAAGAAATACAGATAAAAATAGTTTTCAGCAAAATGTGAAAAATTAAAAAATGGAATTTTGAAAGTGAAAGGGATTAGATGTTTCAGTTTTGTTTTCGATTAATATGTATCCATATTATAACTACAATTCGATAGTGATAGTTTTGGAATTTTTGTTTAATTACATTTCTAGTATTACATAAAGTGGACTCTTAGCTCAGTCAAATGACGAGGATATTTGAAGTATCTAATCTTAGCCCTTCCACGTTTCACCTTGAGAGATCTTTGAGATTTAACAAAAATAATAGAAACGGTATTCCTCGTTTTCAAACGACGATTTTTGTTGGTTGGTTGATTGATTCAACGTAGAATGGTTATTGGAGTGCCCGTTTCCTTGTGGAAACTTAACCTCCTATCATTGAAGATTTGGGTGTAGCTTTGTTTGGCTTTACCTTAGCCCAGAGAGAGTACTGCAGAATAGTATTAAAAATATAGAGAAAAAACATTTTTGGAAATAGATGTTTCTTTTCTTTTTTTTAATATTTGATTAATATGATTATGAAATAAAAAGATTTAAAAGTAGTATTGAGAGTAATTTAAAGTTGAGTGTGAAGAATTTGAATTTAAGGGCAGAAAATCCTTTAGAGTATCCCTGCACTATGCGCATCGGGGGGCCGAGTGCACTTGCGTGCGGGGTATTGATTGATTATTAAAACACAAGCTTATTTAAACAATTCTTGTGAACACAAGGGCTGTTGGCGAGCACACTTTTAATCACAGTTAAGTAATGCGGATAACCAGTAGCGCACACACAAAAAAAAATTTTTTTCAAGGGAAATTTCATGGTCGAAAGTCTCCGAACTCGTATTATGCCTCAAGACAACACCAATTGATTCTTCTGATTTTGTTAACAAAAAACAGTAAAAAATAAATTATTGAATTAATAATTAGCATTAATTAACAAAATAAACTGTTAATTACAAGTACTTAATTAAATTTTACGTTATATATATATATATATATATATATATATAGGATTATCATGAATCGAAAAAAACTCAAGGTCTTTGGGGGGTGTCCTGGAGATGCACACGCCACTGCGGATGTCACCTCAGCTGGCACTCCATGCCGTGAGGACTAAGCTTCAACGGATGTAACGTCCATCAGCACCAATGGGTCTTTAAAGAACTATTAAAAACATTCTAATATTTAATTGCTGAAAAAAAACTTGACCAAATTTGCTGCGGATTTTAATAAAAATCACAATCACTCATTAAAGAAACAATTGAATACAACATCTATGATAAAAAGATTTGATTTCTAAGAAATCTTTTGCATTCATTTTGACCCAAGCAGAGTGACAACTGAAAATTTTGAAAGGATTTGATTTTTGTAAACGTCGTACCCTGAAGCAAGACGAGGGGTATTGAAGAAGGACCTTCTAATTATTCACATGAATTCAACTCTCTCCAAACTACTTTTACAGCATGTCAATGTGAGGATTTCGAACATTGACAGATTTAACGTGCAACAGTCTCCCTACAAAGCGAATCTTCACTCCAATAAGTCTCGAACCTACGATTCAAAAACGCATTTCACGACAATCAATCAATCGCAGTTATAGGCTTGATTTCCAAAAGACTAAACGTGCCCAATAATTTTGCTCGGGTTGTAAGAAACCTTTCTCTCAAGTGCTTTGATTATAAAGTAATAAAATTAAAAATTATATTACATTTATCACACAGCCAGTATCCAAATTTAACATTCAAACTTAAATCTATTTTAAAGTCACGGATTATCTAGTAGGAAAAAACGGGTATTTAAGCAAATCTCGCCTCTAAGATCAATCGAAAAAACCCATAATACATTCAAATCAAATTTAAGTATCAAATAAAAAATCTTCCTTTTTCGTTTAATTTATCTAAACCTACTTAAAATGATAAAAATCGAAAATATCCATCTTTTTTCATTTATATTGAATTTCCAAACACCTTATCGAAGCTTTAATTATAATTAGATGACCCCCTATTAAAGCTTCTACTTCCTGTATTTATATACACGAAATCACAGTTGAAAATATCTACTAAAGCAAACATACAAAGTGCAATATTAAAAATAACAATTTAAACGAATTGTGCAGGAAAAGGTAAAATGTATGCGTGACTAATTCATGGTTGTTTCCTTGAAAACTTTATTATCACGCGCATTTGACTGCATATCCTACGTAATCTTTCCGTTTTTTAAAGTATTTTCATATTAACTGCACGCCAAAATGTGAAAATTCGTGGAAAAAGTGTGAATATAATATTCTCTTCAACATCATGAGAAACCACAACTATGTATTTAGGATCTTGTGTCAATTTCATGTATTGATAGGTTTATTAGGCATCAGGCATTTATAGCAATAATTTCAGTATTTATTTTATTTGTTCATATTTTAAAATAAAATAATTTTACTACTAAAAATACGTTTAAAAAATACTTTATTCACATTAGAACAAACGCGATGAATCATTGTTAATTCAGTCAAGAACAAACGATTCCTCATTGTTATTGCAACCAGCGTTGCCAAAACCATAAAAACAGAAAGAAATACTGATGTGATACCAAGAAAGCTGCAAGCAACATAACAAAACAAAAAAAAACGATATTAGCTGTTACATAAAATTCTTATGTGTATTAATTCAAGCCCCAACAGATTTTACGTAAAGTTTTGTAAAGAACAAGCCAACAAGGAAATTTGGTACTTAAATATCACAACCTATTGACGACATTATATAAATCGAAGCCAGTTTAGCGCGTACGACAAAAAGAAATCGGGGCTGTCAACTTAGTGAGTTACTAACAGAGTTGGCGATTGTTGCGATAATACGCAAGTACTGGAAATTTATATTATGTATTTAAAAATACATATTCAAGAGTTATAAAAATCAAATTTTTATAATATTTTCAAAAGAGAACTCAAATTTTATTAAAAAATAAAATATATTTCGATTACAAACAGCAATTCATTACCGTTACTTTTCTATCGTACGATTACTATATTGGCGAAATCAGCAAATCATTTTCGCCAAGTTTTCCGCAAAATCTCATCTGTAAAAATCATTTGATCCAAAATTATGCCAAATGACGAAGAAGAGATGAGCAAGGCTTCCTCATATGACGTAATTTTAGGTTATATTTTTGCTCACAAAATGTACAATAAAGCATACGTTTATTTTCATAACTATTCACTAACTATTTCTAATAACTAAGCCGGTTTGATTTTTGAAATTTTGCACATTTTTACCCTACCCACTTGAATAAGAATACCAAGAATACCGTGGAAAAATATAAATCAATCTTATAATCAGTTGCATTTAACAACTTGTTAGTTAGGATGAAACTCGCCGTGAGCGTCTTGGAAACTGTTATATTATTGATTTTTTATTCATATATAAACATAACCAACATGACCATGACGTTTTTCTAACTAAATTTAAATGTTTAAATAGAAATGAACACATACTTCTAATAAATATGTTTTGCATGTTTAAAAAGAAATTAATTATGGTAAATATATCGTAAGCCCCGTACAATCACACACAAAAGGAATTGCATAAAAATTCATTGACAGCAGATTTGAACTGCAAAACATGACTCAAAATTGCTTAAGAAATAAATTTCCACTGTTGGTTTTAAAAAAAAGGATAAATTTTACGGTTAAAGATTTATTATGGTTGAAAATTTTTAAAATGTTATTAATATTTTTAAAAGGTTTACTTTTTATAAATGATTATGAAATTTCGTAACTTTAGATCTGTATATTATTAAGCATTGTTAACAGGGCGTAGAAGCACAAGAGGGGGGGGGGTCGCGATTCTCTGATAGCAAAATGTGTTCACATAATGGGGGGGGGGATAAGGCTTTTGGAATCGTGGATTCGAGTCCTGATGTCACTGAAGACTTGACGTGTAGAGGAACTGATGCACGTTAAGTACGTTGAAACTCAAAGTCCAAGGACGGTACCTGAGCTCGCACCCTTCCCTCACCAAATCACCCCCACCACGCCAACGGGAGGACTTTGAGCTTCAACAGATTTAACGTGTGCATCTGCTCCTCAACACGGAGGCTCTTCATTAACACTGGAGCTCGAACTCGTGATACGCCGGCGAAGAGTTCGAGACCATAACCACCAGGCTACCTTCAGAGTGAGACATTAATAATTGAGTTTGCAATACCGGTATTCCGGGATACCGAATACCGGTATTTTGAGCCATTTGTACAGTTTCGAAATACCGGTATTCACAAGTTTAAATACTGGTTTTTCGGTATTTACTATGAATTTTTAAAATTGTTTCTTGTATGTTCAGGATCACCAATATAGCAAAATATTATACGTCTTAGTGTTTACTATTGCACCATGCTTAAAATGCATCATCCGTTCTTATTTTTTTTTCCTAGCTGGTTCTAAAATTCTAAAGCAACTCATTAAATCCATCATCTGATTTTTTCATTTCCAGATACAACGGGATAAAAGACTATTAATCTGAACGTAAAAATATAGACATAAATTATTTCTCTGAAAAAAAGAGCTAAATACACTACTTCTAACTAAGTTCTCCGTTGAAAGAGGAATAAAACATATCCAAGCTCATCTGCCTTACTTCATCCATCAACACCTGTTACTAAAATGTTTTCCTAATGGGCAAAATTAATTAGACAGTGAATACAAAGTTGCATCGTACAATCAAGAGAAGTTATAAAATATCTGAATCATCCAAGGCTAAAACTGTCCTATTACAGTTCAGAGCGATACTGTACAGTCTGATATTCGTATCTGAGAAAAACCAAAGTTGTACTTATGAAGAAAATGCGGAATGTGTGTATGTTTGGATATTTTTTTTCCAAATTGGTGAGTTTGTTATTCACATTGTATCATACTTTCTGGTTCAAACGTGTTTTTCAGATTCATTATTTTTTATATACTCGTAAATAATAAGAATACATTTGAAGAACATAAAAAAATCAGTTGATAATATTTCGGTTTTGTTTCATTATATATGTGATGAATAGAATACAATGGCACAATGTAAAAAATATTCTAGAAAAAAGGGGGAAAAGAGACTAACCAAATGAAATTTTATCAAGTTTATTGTAAATTTTCTCAAAATTTTTTACCCACAAACCAATCTACATTCAGAAGAATTCGGTTCAATTATCGAAGATGATACTAATGTCGATAGTGAAAAGGAACTGTCTCTTGAGCAAAAATTAGAATTAGTGATAACTAAAAAAATTTCAACAAACCAAAATACTGTACAGAAATCAGCTATATCTAAAATCATCCAACAAGAAATTGATTTATTTGAAGATATAAGGGACTTAGAGGTAAATACTTGGAAAAAGTATATCGCGCATTGCTAATAGTGCCGCCACCAACTAGCGGAGATGCCGAAAGAGCGCTTACGACAGCTGGTAATTTTTGCACAGAATTTTTTCTAGGCTTAATGACAGTACAATTGATGCATTCTATTTTTTAAGAAAACTTTTCAAAAATTTAACTTTTAAAACATTAAAAACATTTCAAAAATTTGTAATAGTACCACAGACTGAATAGTGATATTTTCTATTTAAACAAAAAAGATGTTGCTTTATTTATTTGATACTCTTTATATACTGTTATAATTTAAAGGTTACAAATTATTTCGTGTGATATTTACACTCTCTAATAAAACTGGCAAGTAAAACAAAGAAACACCTGTGTTTTTTAAAATTGCGTCTTTTTCTAAAATTTCTAATACCGGTATAAAAACCGGTATCCCGGTATTAAGTTCTAAGAAATACCGAATACCGGTATTGAACTTTTGGTCCGAAATTGTTTTCCCTAGCTTTGAGTGATCAAATAATCTATGAGAACAGTAACACACAAAGGAATATTTCAAGAGGGAGGGGGGGGGTCAAGGGTCGAAAGTGCACCATTCTCGTATCGTACCCCAACACGCCGCTAAATATATTCTTTTGATTTTATCGATTGTGAGGAACAAAGAACAGCAAAAAAAAAACTTGAATAAATAAACATAAATAAATAAAAATGAAATTACCAGAATTACGATTATTTTGCGTACTATGTACAAAAGACTATCCATGGGGGGGGGATCAAAGGTGATGAGGGGTTCGGACCCCATTCCCTTGTGTGCGCCGCTGCATTAGAAGTTTACGATCTGTGGAATCAAGGATCAGTATATTCCTTGGGATTAAAAATTTTATTGAAGGAATCGAACAAAACTAAGCTAAAGGTGAAAAAAAAAAACTAATTGATATGATTTAAATATCTAGTGACAAAGCAGAATACAGTTACTAATGTTAAACTTATATCGTTATCTATACACAGAGTTTTGTTTAATGGCATTGCTTTCATAAGCCGCGTAGTTATTCACTCAATGCGCTGTTTTTTAACACAATTGTTCCAATTAACATCTCTCAAAGAAACCATACAATCCTCAATAAAAGAAAACCCATAGAATCGTATACAAAACAGATTAAACACTAGTTCAATAACGATAAGAACGAAGAGGAAGAAAGAATCGATAAAAATAATCGTTTGAGAGGGGGAAAAATATGAACATAAATCCATCCGCAAACAATTCCAGGACGTACACAAAAGCCGATCATCTTTCGGTCTTCATTGGCGTGGGAGAGATGAGAACTTCACTCTTTCAAGGGCGCGATTCGCCGAAAAGGGGGAGGCAAGAAAAGAGGGGATGGAACAGGTCTGACGGGTGGAATGCCGGACAGGTGAGGTCAAAGAGAGGAGACCGGTACCCCCCAAGGCAGGGCCCGGCCGGCACATTCCGCCAGGTGAATGCCAAAGGGTAGATGGTCTCATCTTGGTGGGTAATTTTTCGCAGCTGCATTTGAATTTTTAGTTTCGAGACAAAATGCCGTACATCTCCTGCTTGGCCCTTGAACTAGTGACCTAAGTCTATTATTAAAGCCAGGCATGCTGGTATGTCTTGTACGTTGATAACGGATTTTGATAGAATAAAAGCAAGAAGAATTTATGTAAGAAACAAATTGTCTAGGGAATATCGCAATACTTTTACTATAAATAGGTGTGAAAAGAATTAAATTTTTTTTAAATTTAAATTAAATTACATGATTTGGTGTGGTTTATTGCAACAACTATTTTATATCGATTTCGTAGATAAGAAAATGTACGGTAAAATCTAACGCACACATATAAGGTGCACCTATACTTTCACAAACATTTTTTAAATGTTTGGGTATATTTTCGTATAACATGTACGCACCCTATACAGAAGAAACGAGAAATTTATGAGTATATTATTCCAGGCTCTATTAATTTGAAGTAATTATTCAAAGTATTTTTCCAGGCTTTTTTGAAAAATAGTACTCTTTTAGAACTGGAACCTTTTGATTATGCAAGTCATTTCTTTTAAATAAACAGTATTCCGATCGATGTAAAAGCCAATTTTCTTGTATTCGTTTCTTTTTATTTTTAAAGCTTTTTTTTTTATGTGTAACATCTTTACTCTCGGTTGCTGGATATTTGTTGGAGTGATTTCGTGAAAAGGGACGGAAATGCGTAACAGGAAGTCGAGGGAAGCGCGCGCTGTTTGATTTGACCAATTCAGCGCCTTGGGGGTCTCTTCGCTAGCCTCGTCGCGGGGTCCAACTGTAGTAGCAATTAAGACGCCCGCCTACCGCACATACCAGCAAGTCTTGTCATTTTGGTGGTCGCATACATTTCTCCGAATCAAACAGTTAAAAAATTTAAAGATTTCCTGCATTTGGTACTTTTACCGTATACCGAAGGTGGTTCTGCTCTTTTTAAAAAAACTATCACTAGCTTCCCATGATTTTGAGAGGTAATATTAACCTTAACTTCAGTTTGCCAGAAGTTGAGCCGCTCATAGCTTTTCTGAAAGATGAACTCAAGCTCGAAATGAACACAAATCGAAATGTTTCGACAACTAACAGTGGTACTGTTATTGACGCCGTGTTTCAACGATTTTTAAATACTTTGAAATCACAAGTATATGTGTCATACTTTAGCTTTCATAAATCTATTGTCTCCGCTCTTCCCAAAATTGAACAATAACAAATATTTTTGATAAGAAACTGCATTACTCCTTGTGTTAATTAAATAAAATTTTCATTGAAGATATAATTATTCGATAGAAAATTATTTCCAGTCATAACTGATTCATTTCTTTCAGGATTAGTCACTATTGCGTATTTACCATGATAACATGTCAGATGTTACACATCATATGCGACTACTGTAAGACTCGTTTCTTTTTTTTTTAAATCCGGAGCATAATGCGCACGCGTTAAGTTCGATCATTTTTTTTTATCTTAGTGCGTGTTCTATGCCGGATTTTACGGTAATTAGTTTTGAAATTGATTTTATTTATTGTTGAAGTCGCATTCAAATTTAAGCAACAATTACGCATGCATGTCAGTACTGAAAAAGTTTCAAATTTAATATTTAAAAATCCTAAATAGATCAATTTTAAAAGTGATTTGATTTTAATTTACGTCGTACTACGAAAAATTCAAAGCATCACATATACAAGGAGTATACTCCTTGTATATATTTATTTTTACCTCTATATATAGAGGTAAAAATAAGATGGAAAGAAAAAAACTTGGGAGTGAAGAAATCGTCTCGTTATCAGAACAAAATAGATTTCATGCAAAAAATGTAACATTTAATTACATTTTTTTTAAATAAAATTTCTTTCGTGAAAAGAAGCAAATAAACTTCTAATTGAAATCCTCACTTTTAAGAATATTCCAACTTACCTAAAAATCTTCTGGCCAAAGAAATTGAGAGAAAATGGAAGAAAATAATAAAGCAAAGTAACAAACATAAAAGCAATTGACAAAATGAGAAACTTAATCTAGAATCGGATGACTTTTAGCTGATATATATATTAAAACTTATTCACTGTATTACGTTTTAAATATATTCCACAATTTGAAGTTAAACGAAGGTAGGTTTTGAAATTCTGAAAAAAATTTTGCTACCCACCTTATAGCACGTTTTTTTTTTTTTTTTTTTGGTGATTTTATGAATAGTTTTTAAAATGTATAATTTATGCAAAATGGAAACCGATAAGTAGAATTTGTAGAAAAGAACTTCTCTAATATGTAGATGAGACTAATAATAAATGTGTGTTGAGAACTGCGACAAGGAAAAGAACATATTTATGTATTTACGCTCATTTACGGTAAAAGTCTAACTTTTGTTCAAGTGAAACAGGCGTTTTAGTACTATTTAACATTTATGGCGACCACGAGGACTACTAAATAGTAAAAGAAAAATTCTCAGGTACACATTAAATAGCTTACCATTAAGTTTTTTTAAAAAAAATTCGACGGTTGAAATTCGTGCACGATCAAAGCGGAAGACGGAAAAAAGATTGGACGGACTGATTAGACAGAGCGGGGAAGAGATAGCTAATCTAATTAAAAGCTGTAACGGACATTGTACTACTCGCTTATTAGTTCTCTTTTGGTTGATTATAAATAGCAGAAAAATATTTTAATTTTGAATCTACAATGATCTAACCAAAAAATTAAGTCTCTTTTCAAACATTCGATCCCTTTGTGGCAATATTAAAAAAATTTTTTATTTCTTTTCAAATTGTTTTTCTCTAAATTTTTATATTATAGAGCATCGGTTCTTAAACTTTTGATCACCACGGCCCCCTAATATGTATTAGTCTGACATCGAGGGACCCTCTAGAATTTGACCCCCGTCACCCCCGCGCGAATTAATATTCTTAATCGAAATACATGCTCTAGTAGAATATTTTCAATGGCGGCAATTTAGTGATCTAGTCAAGGATGGAACATCTTTCAATTTTTCTGCTAGGCCCCTTCAGAGTCTGTAAAAAAAGGGAATTTTTAGCATTACATGAGACCTTCGCGGACCCTTTGGAAATACATTGCAGACCCCCGGAGTCCGCGGATCACAGTTTAAGAGCCGCTGTTATAGAGGATCTTTCCTGAATAGGTAGGGAAACGATTAAGGTCCTTTTCCCTCCATTCTAATGTATAATATCCACCCTATATGCAATCCACCCTAATGTATAATATCAAACAAAAAAGAAACATATTGAAAATAAATTTTTCAAGTCATAAATGTTGCAATCTAATTTCGATTCTCAAAAAAAACCTTTTTTGTTTAGAAGAATTTTTTATCTCATCCCCAAACTAAAGAAAAAGAGCGTTGAATAGAAAAATGGTTCACCCATCCATTAAATTGGGAAATGTGACGAGTGAGTGAATATTAACGTCGCACTTTTCAGCTATACACGAGGGCTTTTGGAGACGAACCGCGTAATTTTGAACCATGGTCAAGTGACCAGGACGACACCTCAGCAGGCACCCCCTCTCCTAACTACCACACCAACGGGAGGACGTTTGGGCTCTCGACAGATTTAACGTGCATCGCACCCCTACACGGCGAGTCTTCAGTGGAACTGGGATCGAACTCATGACACGCTAGCCAAGATCCGATGCCTTGACCACTTGGCTACCGCGGCCACTGGGAAATGTGGCAGTTTATAGGCTAAATTCATGTTTCATAGTCACATGATAATGACAACACGCGTTTCCAGCAAATCAAATCAAAAATTTATGTTACGTCATACTCACATGATAAATGCAATCAAGTGTTCCCCGCTAATCAGTTCATGCGCTTCCCTGTTGCCAACGTTTGCTTTCTGCGGAAACTTTCTTTTTAAAAGTACAATAATAACACACAAAAAACACTCGAATAAAATGTATACGTATAGTATATATTTAATTATGAAAAACCTGTTGAAGAATCTTAATACTTGAACATCTTTGGTGAATTAATCAAATTTGAAATTGTATCTAAATTTTACAAGTAGAACAATAAGTAAAAGTCTAGGTCAGTTTGTTTTGAATTCTTTGAAGAAAACATGATTTTCTTTATCATGTGACCGTCATGAATTGAGCGCATTGAAAATGCAGCAAAAATTCAATAACACCTCCTTTAACAGCCATTTTTCAACTAACAAAAAAAAATCTTATTTTCATATTATTTTACATTGAAACCTTATAATTAAGAAAATCAAATTTTAAAATCCCAGAATAGAAAAAGGTTCCAAGTTAACATTTTAGAACCGACTGTTTATCAAAAGCATCCCAGCCTCTCAATGCTTTTTCGACAAGTCGATTATTTCTCTTCCCGCCTCTGGAAAGTCCATTCAGTTCCACCATATGTGGTGTTCACGATACAACCGGAAGAGGGGACGAAAATTATCCCCACAAGTACATAAAGGGGAACGGATTGCAACAATCGATTGGTACGACAGTACTTGAGGGAAAATATTTAATAAATTTGGAAAATATTTAGCATTTGAAAAATATTTCTGAGCAATACACGTTCCGCCGAATTTTAAGGCTGTCTTCGCTTAATCTTAAAGAATAGGAACCGAATTTTGAATATTTTTTTTATCAAAAAAAGTATTCAACATTAATATCTGGCTTGGCTATTCTGTAAAGATCAGCACATTTTATCACTCTACTGCTTTATAAATCAGAGTTGATCCATTTTGGCTTACATGAAATATTTTGCATTTTTTTCTATACCGTAATGCTAAATGATCTATCCCTTTATGTGTTAAAATAAAAAAGCAATTATTCATGAAGTGTTTAATTTTTTGTAAAAAAAAACGTAGTATTATAAACAAATGTATGTGAATAACAATGTTGCAAATTTTCTTGTATAAAGACATTTTTTTTATCCGAAAATGTGCTCGGCGTTTAGTTCAAGCTCTCATACATATAAGAGAGCAGCTTTGAATATTAATTTTATCTATTTGTTCATTAAAGACATAACAGCGGGAAAGATTTTGAATGATTACTAACTTATCATTCGACTTAGAAATCGTAATGAACAAAAATTAAAATCGAATGGAAATTACAAAATATTCAACAAAGAAAATTATCTGAGAAGTATTTATTGAATTTCCATCCTTTTTTTTTTTAATTTGATGCTCCTTAAAATATACCCCTTACTCCAAAAAATAGAAGTAAAGTTAATTTTAAAAGACCTTTTCAACACAATGTTGCAAATGTTAACGTGTTTTTAAATAAATTTTAAAAAAGGACGGATTAATAAAACTGTTTGCTATCTAGTAATTATTCCGACAAAATACTCCTCTTCCGTTCTTTTTGTTTTCGAATCCGGAAAGTATGCGTTATTTAACAGGATCTAATTTCTAAAGAGATAAATAAAGCTTCTACCACCAACGCAGGGGGCAAAAGAACCAGTAATTATGATTCGAAATACAAGAGGAAAAAAAGAAACCCTTGCCGAGTGCAAACCTATTCGTTGCATACTTTATCGAACTTCAATTGAAATTCCGTCTTTAGAATTCGAATCATGTAAAGTACATGCCAGATTGTTCCATATTTGATAATTTACTACATGAAGAGGTAACACTGAAAACAATTTCATTTGATAATTATATAGAGACATAACGCTTATTTATAAGATAAAGAAAGTTATTTTGCTCGTACTATGTCGTAGAGGTAAGTTTGTATCTTATTTAAAAAATATTCTAAAAAAGTTATTTTTTTAACTTAAATGTAACGAAAGTTGCATTTTTTATCTACTCCCCCCCCCCTCCTGAAATAAAATTAAATATTGCTCGGTGACGTAATCATTTTTCGTATTTAAAAATAAAATTACTGGTAACTTTTTGTACACGCTCTAAAACGTAATATCTTTCCATCAGCCGAGTTACCGCCTTGTTTTTGTTGTTTTGTACTACAATGTGCAACATGCATTAAATTTTTAATATTCTTCTAAAATAAGGCACAGTAAAATTACTTCAAAAAGTATTTTTTTTATGCGTATAAAAAGGAACCAGATTGAAATCGAATTTGAAAAATGGAATATTGAATCAAAACGCACGAATATATGCTACAATAGCAATTGCTTTAAAACATTTAATAGTATTTCCTAAGAAACTAAAGATCGATTTTTCTAAGCATTTATACATTCTAAGAAGAAAAAAAATTGTAAAAAAATACCTTATCACACAAAAAGTACATGGCCATGAAATGGTAACAGTTTCTACAGGTATACCGTAAAGTTCTCTAACGTTTTCTTGCATGCAAAGTACTACAATACATATTTAGATAACAAAAATATTTACAAATCTAATATTATATGCCATTTTTTGCATCGATTATAAGGCAAAAGGTTTCCTCAAAATTGACTGATGAGAACAAAATCTTACATCCAATACAAATTTGTAATGTATGTCAATTAGTCGTGTTAAAATTTCAATAAATATTTTAATAAACTAAATGAAGAGCAACGATACTCAGATGTTTTTTAAACAATTATTAAATTACATTTAAGATTAATTCTCGAAAATTCTTTAATTTTATTTTAATCTATAAATAATACAACAAAAATTTGAGAGCAAATGTTAATATATTATTTGCAATGAACCTGCTATGAAATTCTCAGTTTTTCTATTTAAGGGGAAAAAGTTAAACATGTATCGTATTTATTACAATGTTCTTTAAACATAAAATTTATTCAATTTTTCATTCATCTTGCTAAATATACAAACAGTTGTGCATTTTTTTAAAAAAAATTAATACCTCAAATATCGTCATTCAAAATAACTTACCTCAACTAGCAGAATCCACAGAAAAATGTTGAGATCTTTGTCCAAGATGCGTTATTGAGCACAGTACAAAATATTCAGGTCCGAATAACAAAGTGTATAAAGGTAAAATAATTCGTTTGCAACTTAATGTGTTCCAATGCTAAAATACCGAATGCAGTTAACGTAATCCTGACTGCTCAGCGTACAGCCCGCGTTTTGCCGTCATTCGTTGAACGTCAAATCCTCGCTCTCTCATCCCTCTAGGGTTGCCTTAGTTTCAAAACTTATCCGTCGCCAAGATACGCATGCTCAAGCAACAGGTTTTCTCAACAGGTGATGTTGTTCGCCCTTTTTGAATTATAGAAGGAAAAAAAAGGAGAAGAAAAATATTTTGGTTTTTAACACATATATGAAAAATGGAGGATTAACGATAAAAGGTATTTTGAGATGAATTCAAATTATCCAGTTGTAGTAAATCAAATTCAGTGTTTCTTTTTTGCTAGAATTTGTTTCCCGCATTGTTTTTTGTCCTAAATAAATAATGTACTAAGCGATTTTTTTTAAAAAAAGAAATACGTGTAAGTTAGAATAGTTTAGCATCTGTTATTATAGTCAGTAGCATACAAAGACCTCTCTTATGGGGG
This sequence comes from Trichonephila clavata, assembly GCA_019973975.1. NCBI lineage: Eukaryota > Metazoa > Arthropoda > Arachnida > Araneae > Nephilidae > Trichonephila > Trichonephila clavata. Next base: position 151,205 of record BMAO01008103.1, read on the forward strand.
GGGGGGGTACATTCGAAAAACACGTGATCAAGGTTGGGCAAACTTTACCAGGGTAAAGGCTACGACAAATTTTTTCAAGGTGTTGCGGTCCACCCAGTGGCGAGCTAAGAAAAAAGTCTGTCTACAATATTTATTTTAACTTAATAATAAATACGGAGTATCTACTTACCTACTTTACTACATGAAAAGAAAAAAATAACTTACACCTTTGAGATCGCGTTCAGCAAGATTATTATGTTTGTATCAAGCAAAACGCAAGATACAAACATAATAATAATAGCCGCAATAAATAATTTCAAATGATACATTTGTTACGAAACATTTCAAAATACATTAAAAAATTTAAAAATTTTCATTTGGAATGAATGTTTATCGTTATAATGAGTAGAAGACTTAGTTGCATACTGTCATCCAGTTTTGAATATTTCGGTATATATTTACTAAGTGCTAATCTTCAGGCGGAAACTGCAAAATGTCTTAGAAATCTACCGGTCGACCACGATCGACTTAATGTCCTCTTCTAATATAGATGAAGGCACAAAGGGGCAGTTTCTATGGTAAAAATTGAAAATCTGTTGGTCTAAAGGGGAGAACTTACGAAGCCCATCTTGTGCACGCCACTGATTATAATTTGCATAATCTCGATAATGTAATATAGCTATCAAATGTAGATCAAAGTTTTCGATTGCAAATCATAATTTCTTTTTTTTTTTACAATAACTTATTTAATTGTATGCAATATTAAAGAACAAAATACAAATGTTTCAGATAAAGAAGGGGAAAAAAAGAAATACGTTTCTAAAGTAATTTTCCATTATCCCTAGACTAACATATTTTTAATTTTTAGGACAAAGATTCTCATCTACTTTTTTTTAAAACTATAACTCTTCCCATGACAGTAATTTGTGTACCGCTACGAGGATTTGATCCCTCCCCCAGGGCCGATCCTAGGGTGTCGGCCGCCCGCGTGCGAAAAGCAAATGTGCCGCCCCTCTAGAGAATTTTTCAGATTTTGACTAACACTTATATTTAATATTTATATATTTAATTACTTATTATAATATTTACATATTTTGTTACTTGTTATAGTACTTAAATAATTCATTATTTATTGTAATATTTATATAAATTAGTTACTTATTATAATATTTAAATATTTAATTACTTATTAAAATACTTATATATTTAATTACTTATTAAATACTTATATATTTAAATACTTATTACAATACATATTTATTTAATTATTAATTTAATACTTATGCATTGCGGTGATACACTCATCTACCTGTATAAGAGTAAAAAGTAAAACATTAATATATAGAAATGCAAAGATAAAATTTGTAGTGCAAAACTTTATTATTATTTTTTTTGGTCAACTAATAGGTTATGATAGCTACAAAATACTTTTAACAAAATAAAATCAAGCAAAAATATTACTTTTGAAATAAAAACAGACATTTTATAAAAGCAAAACAGTATTTATTCAGAAGATATAATTTAATAAAAAAGTAATAAAGAGAGAATATATTTCATGAAACGAAAAGTATATGAATCTCTTATTCTACAAAGGCTACTTAATACTAAACTATCAAATAAGTTTTGTGGCATTCTCAGAAGCAAATTTATCAAAATATTTTTGGTATGAAATAAATTTTTTCAAAGATTTTGGATTAAATAGAGAATGAGTCCAAATCTGAAAAACTTTTTAGAGGCAGGTTCCTAAAAACTCCTAGAAAAAAAATTCTAAGCTATCTACCTTACCATCTCAGTAGTGATCACATCAAATTACAAACCTTATTTGTTCTGTGTGACTAATATCTGGTTTAGAATCAAGAATTATAGTGTAATATTTGGCGTTTAACACAATGCGTGATATCTCATTAAGAGTAGATAAGGCTAAAATATTAATTATTTCATTTTGAAAATACTACCCTAAGTAGTGTGGAATACGTGTTTTGTTATTTTTGCATTACTGATATTATTAAGGTGTTCTGAAATAACCGAATCAAATTTGGCCATTATTCAATGGCCTTTAAAAATTACCATTACCTCAACTTCGTACTAGTTCCTCTGAATGACAAATTTTGACTGGTTAAAAATTGTACTTCAGCAATCATTCTTTCAATGATGACGCGCACGATCTCTTTTTCTCTAGATTGTATACATTTTGTTGTTCCGCGCCAATAGTACAGTTTTTTTATAGCCTAGTCTTTAATTCGCACCACGATCTTATACAGTTTTCGAGTTTTAGAGTATTTTCATCATTATTATATTAATAATAATGAAGGGGAAAAAAACACATTTCTCAGTCCAATAAAATTCTGTTTTTTAGCTTCCTCAAAAAATGTCACTTCGGGATATTTTCGATAACATTTAAATATTAACACATGTGTGTGCAATCTTATTTGAAAATATATTTATAATAGTTTTACTAAATTTATTTCTCTTAAGCTAAAAAAAGAAAGAAAGTATGAAACAACTCACCTATTACTGACCTAACTCACAAACTTTAAATATCCGAAAAGAATTTTTAAGAAATGCCTTTTCAATACTTCGATCAGCAATAACACAATTACTAATAAGAATATATTTATAATTACAAAATAATATTGCTAAATTTATCTTGATGTATAGAAAGAGAGAAAGAAAAACACAACCCATCTATAAACACGTGCTATATTCACATAACATAATGATTGAGAAAAATTATTCATAATCGATGATTCAGAAAAAAAATTAAAATTTACAATAAACAAGACAAATAGCATTTTTTTCAATACTGGGAGCAGTAATGCACGTCTCGTTCTAGTAATGGAAGCTGTCATATGAAAAACAATTTAGCGTCAATTAATATTATTTCGATTTAATCCAAAAATGAACTTGTACAAACCATGTACTCTTATCTACAGCTGTGGATACGTATAAACAAAATAATTTCATTGACATTAAAATAAGCTAGTTTTCTTTTAACTGAGTAATCTTTTCAGGTAAAACGTTATTCACTTATGTGAATTTATTTACTACATAAATGTATACACGTATATTTTAACAAAAGAGATTTTTTTTAAAACTAAATATATTACTTTATGGTTCGCTTTTTCATGAAGGCAAATACAATAAAATATTCCGTAATACTTTATATTAATAGGGTAAAAAGAAATTAGTACCTTCCAATAAGGAACCTTGCGTTTGACACAATATGTCCTAGAGCCAGAAATTTAAACTCACCAGACTAGACATTGGGCATTTTGTCCTTTAATGCTAACAAATTAGTTTAATTAGAAATTAAAGTCATTTTAATCTTTAAATAAATGATATACAAATAAATACCTTAGTCACAGATTTTTTTAAATTTGAAGTTCATGAAAATGAAAATTCTTAATAGAAAAAGTTTAATTACAGCATAAATGTTTAAAATGAGTAATAAAATCTTGTACTTATAGAATTTTATTTAAAATATTCCGTTGTACGAATCTTTTTGAAATCTAGTGCATTGTGTCAGTCTAAGCCAGCATTTTTAATTTTTATGTAAACCCATAGAAAACGCCCTCCCCCCTCCCCAAGAGGTGCAATCACTTTATTACATATTCTGTTTTGTCTCTGAATCGAAGCGTAGAACAAACAATATTGTAATTTTTTATTTCTCTGTTTTTTTCCTCTGTTAAATTACATTGATTTATTAGGACAACACTATATTTGATTTATTTAAAGAAAAACACAAACTTGTCTTCGAAATCTTAAAAATTTTACAAAGAAAGAATAAAAAACTTTTTTTAGTATCACTTAAATAGAATGTTCAATAAGAGGTAAATACATAAGGTCTATATTCAAAGAGACCGGTACCAACATTAATTGTGCCTTATTCGAAGGTGTACCTTACAGGAGGTGCTTCTGTATTTGTATATTATTTTAAGTCTTAAAAAAATAATAAATAATTCGAAATTAAAAACACAATTACCTGTTGCTATTTCAAACGAGCTAATTTTAAAAGATTGAGTTGTGTCAATTTCAATTGGCCAATTTCTTCGAAAGGGAGTTTGTTGATGATAGAGATCACAGAAAAGAGTTTGTTTCAACTTCAGGTAACTACTCAAGAGTGAAATAAAACATCTCCTGAGGTTCCCTATCATCCAAAAATTTTTATTACCTCTGTCCCCCCCCCCTTCGGTTAGCTGACACCGGACATGCTATGGGTGTCCGGAATGTCCGCTGTGACCCCAGTCCGAGATGGAGAGAAAGTTACAGAAGATGGGACAAATATATCAAATTTCATGATTTAACATATACTGCGGTCTCGAACCTTCAAGGTTCAATAAAGAAGAAAATTGACATTTAAAGTACATAGTAGAAAATCAGAAATAAAAAAAAATACTAGAATCCAATACTAAATACAAATATGTAACTGGAAATCGCAAAAAAGATAAATCATACATATTTAACAATGAATTCTGTCAGTAAGCCAGTCAAATATTAAACCATGCATTTAAGTACGAGTTTTTTTCCCAAGAGATATTTATAAATTTGAAAGGTAAGCAATAAGTCTTTTCAGCAGACATAATTTTTAATTGTATATAAAAGCAGAATTAAAAGAACAGCAGTTTGCCAAACGCTGCTCTAAGCGAAATATTCTGTTTTGTGCACATTTGTCACCCTTAACGTAGTAATTACGTTTTTCCATTCCCGGAAATACATCAAAATTCCAAAAAATTTTAAAACAAGTTATTTTTAAATAATATCAATAGTTATTATATAAAATAAGGGGAATGCCGTTTTTTCCCTTCCATTTACGATTTAGCATCGACTCAAACATTTTTAGATTTTTAAACGTTTATATTTGTATTAAAAATTAAAAATGTATGCCATGTAATCTATATATATAAAAATGAATGTGTGTCTGTCAGTCTGTACTCGATAGATTCAAAAACCATATATCCAATCGCCGTGAAAATTTGGGAAATTATTAGGTATATTCCCGGGAAGGTTTTTGAATTTTTTTTTTTAAAATCAGAGTTGGGGTTCTAGGTGCTTTTAAACAAATATCCCAAAAATATCAAAATATTTTTGCTTTGTTTTGTCTTTGAGCAACTTTGATTTGTCTGCATTGTTGTAACAACGTTATTGTTACAACAATAACAAAAGTTGGCTTCGAAAATCGGTTTTCAGCCAAACTGGAATTTCATGATGTTGCTCCATTGACTGAATTAACTCTTTCCTTAAAAAATAAATGCTTTTAACCTGTGATTAATTTGAAATATATTTTATTTTAATCCCAATTTTTACAATTTTATACCTTTTTTACAAATTGACCAGTTTGAGGCTTATGGAGCATGAGCAGGAAGAAACAACATTCTGATACATCACAACTCATAGCTTTCTTTATTTTTAAAAAAGCGATTTAGAGTGAAAACTTTAAGAATGTAAGAAAATACTGAAATGTTTCCTTCAGATACTATTATTTTCTTATGAAACTTTCTTTATACAGTGAATGCAAATAAAAATGTCTAGATTTTCTCTCCCATACTTCTTTTTTAAAGTTATATATTTTTAATCAAATAATCAAACATCAAAAAATAAGCAATCATTTTTCATTCATTATTTAATAAAAATGGATATAAATTAGTATTTTTCAAAAAACAAAATCGGTATTGTTTTTTATTATTCATTACAAAATGAATTTTTTAATAATAATATCGTACATTGTTTGTTGTGCATTAGTTTTGTAAACTTCAAATCGAAAATAGAAATTTAAAGAAACATCTTATCACTTGGAAAAAAAGGGAAAAAGAGTTTTACACACGAAAAGTCCCATGTAACGCCAGGCTAAACTGAGGGAAAGAAAACCTGTCTTTAAAGGAAAAGAAATTGAAGACTTTTTGGAAAAGATAATTTTAATGACATAAGTATAGAAATTCCTTATACACCCTTACCCAGAAGTTCTGGCATCGAGAGGGAAAAGGGAAATTTCTATTGGGATAAAGTTGGAAAACCCCGGTCAACGCCGGGCTAAATGGAGGCAAAAAAGACCAGACCAACGGGACAAAGATGTGGAAGAAATTTCAAAAAGGGAATTTTAATGAAAAAATATAGAAATCACACACAAACGAAGAAGTAATGTCATCGAGACGGAAAGAATAAATTTCCAATGGCAAAAAATTATAAACTCGAAGCAGCCCGTGCAGCGTCAGGCCATGCATTCATAACATATACAACAATTACATAAGTTCACGCTAAAAATTGATTTAAGGCAGACTGAAATTTTATGACGTAGCTTTTTTGATTTAATTCATTGACAGATTAAAAAATAAATGTTTTTAACTTGTGATTAGTGTGAAACATATCCTTGAAATCATAATTTTTCAATTATTTATGTTAACGTCGAAATCCGGTTTTCAGCCAAACTGGAATTTTATTTTGACTGATTTTGACTCTTTGATTGAAAAATAATTGCCTTTAATATGTGATTTATTTGAAATGTTTTTTTATTAAAAACACAATTTCTAAAATGGAAATATCTCTATGGATTTTTTTAAAATTAAATTCCGAAAAGAAATCAAACTATTTTTTAAGCAGATTGGTACATTTTTTACCTTTTCCAATGCTTCCAAGTTAATTTGAAAAGAAATATTGAATAACTTCTTTAAAAATTCGCAAAATTTCGAAAATTTCTATTTTTTGACCTTTTTCAAACAAAAAACTTTTTTTAAAAAAAGTTAGTTTTTCGTTTCTGGGAACCGTAAAAATACAACGAAAATTATAGTCAAAATCGCCACCTGCCAATAATAATTAATGGTGGTAAACCTATCACAGAATTCGAGAATTTGAGGGCTTATGGTGCATGGAAAGACTACTTTCGGAGAGTTCATAGGCAAGCATATTCCTTGTGTATGTGGAAAACAGAATAACAAAAACAGTTTCACACAAGAAAAATCACGTTCAATGCCGGACCATGCAGCTATATATGGATGTAAATTAATATTTTTTTAAAAAAAACTAAAGCAGTATTATTTTTTATAATTCATTACAAAATCAATTATTTAATAATAAAATCGTACAATGGTTGCTTTCTATGGGATAAAATTAGATTAGTTTTACAAATTAATAATCGAAATAGAAATTTGATCTTATGCCTGACAAAAAAAGAGAGAAAAAGAGTTTTACTCTTGAAAAGCCCGTACAACAGCAGGCTAAACGAGGGAAAAGAAATATTCCTGAAAAGGAAAAGAAGTGGAAGAAATTTTGGAAAGAGGAAAATATTAATGACATAAATGTAGAAATCTCTCTCCTAGAAGTGCTGGCGTCGAGATGAAAAGCGGAAATTTCCATGCGGATAAAGTGATGTACTCGGTAAGAGCCCGTGGAACAACGGGTAATCGGACGGGAAACAGACCCATCCGACGGGGCAAAGAGGTGGAAGAAATTTCGAAAAAGGGTATTTTAATGATATATTAATATGTAAGTCACAAACACACATCAGGAAGTGCTTATACCGAGACGGGAAAGGGAAATTTTTAAGGCAAAAAAAAAAAAATCTATACACTTGAAGAAGCCCGTGCGACGCCGGGCCATGTAGCTAGTTATAAATAAAACTAAAAACGGTTTAAAATAATAAAAAGTGTATTAAATATATTTTCATCCATACTCCCTGCAAAATAAGCATAATTTTGTGAGGCAATCATAAATTTTAAAATCTACCTTTGATCTCCTATGGAATCTCCCAAATATTTTGATAAATAATTTTCAAATGTAAACCTATAGAAAGAAGTATTTCGAAGGAATAAATAATTATTCTAAAAACAGAAATTATTAGAAATTCGAATACAAAAGATTTTACTTAGTTTATAATAAATAAATATGTCACACTATCTTTATTTTGCAGATGTTGTTACTATCTTGATTTTTTATTTTCAACTTTATCAGAAACACAGAGGAAAAATCTTCACCCAAATTAAAATTTTAAATTTTTTTTAATGAAATTGATCTCTTTTAGGACTAAAGGCAAAAATTGTCAACGACATAGGAGAAAAAACATTACAATTAAAAATTTCGAAAAAAAAAATCACATTTAATATTAATGGTCCTTTACTGACTCACATGCGTTTAAATTTTAATCAGTCGAAGCTGAATCAATTATTTCTCTAAAGTAGCTACTGAGACAGTGCTTCGCCGAGTTTCAATGCTTGCGACCCAATTTTCAATCATAATTTTCATCGCGCCTCCCTTCGCACAATAAAAATGATTGAGTGCAATAATAATTCCCTTTGACGTTAAAGTTACAATACACGATTTTAATCATAAACTGTACAAATTATCAAGATAAATATTAAATTCTGTATATGACAAGCCTATGTGAATCACTAGTAATTTTTAAACTTGTTCTTAATTTAGAATTGTGAATGGTATCCGACTACTCTAAAATTGTGAATTCTGCTAAAAATTGACAAATTGTTTTTATGATTTTATTTTCTAGGCCATCTTATTAGCTTTATAAAAATACCAAGTTTATTGTTTTCTGTTCACAAGAACAAAAACTATAAGTGTTGTAGTAAGAGAAGATGCCATTACTTTGAGCAAGATATGTCATACTTTAAAACGCGTTTTACTCGAAACGTGTTTTTTTTTAAATGCTCAAACGGGGCCAGCGATTGCTGAAAAAATTTTGAAAATAATTAACTGAAATTTCTTGTGTATGTTCTGTAAAAAAGTAGAAGTGTTTTAACCTTCCGATTTATTAATCACCGTTTTATTTCAAGAGTTACAGTCCTATGTGAATATAATCATTATTTTTTTAAGCAATTTTATATAACAAATAAGATAAAGTGCTCTAGTTTTTGTAAAAATTAAAATATCTCTTATCTTGAAGGTCATTTCAAAAATGAATAAGATAGCAACACATCAGAATTGAAAAATTGTTTATAAACTTTTGGTACAGAATGGGCCACGTTTATGTTATTTTTTTGTCAATTTTTACCGATTTTTTCCCATTTTAGTAATAATAATATCTGTTTCTCTACTTAATTTTAGCATATTTTTCATAAAATGTAATAAACAAATCTAAAAGCAACAAAAAAAATCCCCATATATCTCCCTTTTTTTTAAAAAAAAAAATTTGTCACAAGTCGTCGGATACCTTAATTATCAAATACATTGTGTAGTACTGATACATTTATAAGTTTATTATATCAGTGTAAATGTGTATTTTATTTTTTATTATGTCCGAATGTATATTTTGTTTTGCTTCCTTTCAGTAAATTTGTAATTTTTTAAATCCTTTGCTTTTGACTTTTCGATATGCTCGTGCCCCCCTCGCAGGGTTATCACGCCCCACAACTTCAGAAGCACTATACTAAGAGATAAATATTAATATATATAAATACTTGAAAATTTATGTGCTGCTGAAGTAACGATTACGTATGTTAAAAATATTAATTATTGTATTTACGAGATTTTATTTGTATAACCGATTTCTTGTTTGTGTGTGTGGAATAGCTATATAAATGTCACATAAACATAAATAAATATTAATGTAAGAATCTCACTCGAGAGAAAGTTAAATAAAGAAAAATAATGAATAAAAAAAAGTTGCGAGATTGCTTAAAAATGATCTCCCTAAAATAGTTAGGTGGTTCATTCCCTTCTCGAAATTACTATTTCAATTAAATAGCTCATAATAAAGACAAATATCCGGAAAAAAATTTTTTAATTAAAATATAGTTTTAAGTATTAGTACTTACGTGTGTTATCCACATTAATCAAGATTTCGGAACTTTGATCAGTTTGGTAGGCTACGAAATGCGCTTCCTATGAAAACCAAATAGTTTTGGTTGATGAAGCGATGTTCGATAGACAGGAACTGATTTGGCCATAAAGTTTCAAGGATTTACTCTTTCCCACGACAAGCTGAAAAAAATTCTTGTGTATCTTTTCTCTTATACATACACTCTTACCCCACTGCTGGGGTAACGAAAATTCCACCGTTCAGGAAGTTCAGGGTGAACGATCGCAAAATGCCACAGTAAGGTCAGCTAAAATTTATGGCCGAGGGTGAAATCTACAGTCGGTGGCGTAACGTACACCCCTGCATCACGGGGGGGAGCAGTGCTTTAGGGGGCCAAAGCCTGACAGCCACCAAGTATCAACCCTTTGTAAAATCCAACTCGGGAGCCAAAACTT